>CAWUFW010026983.1:0-29622 GCA_963921515.1 Calotriton arnoldi | reverse complement strand
ACTGAGGGCTCTTGTCTACCCTGCAATTCTGAGGGCTCTTGCCTACACTGGAACACTGTGGGATCTGTCTATCCTGAAGAGCCGAATGCTCTTGTCTATTCTGCATCACCATTGGCTCGTTTACCCTGGAGTGCTGTATTCTCTTGTCTATCCTGCAGTGTCAATAGCTCTTGTCTATGCTAGCATGCAGAGGTCTCTAGTCTACCTTGCAGTGCCAAGAACTCTTGTCTACCATGAAGCAGTGAGGCCTCTTGTCTATTTTGATCACAAAAAGAAGAGGGAGAACAATATAATAATAATAGGTGTCAGTAAGTGAACTAAAGGAAAAAGCACCATGCTTTAAAAACTGCCCTCACACACAGCAAGCTGTGTCATGCTTCATCATAGGGCTGCTAACACACCTCCGTGTAAGCCCTACACTGGAGGTGGAGCAATAGGGAGGGAAGACAATACAACATACAATATAGAACCAAGGGTGAGAAAATGTGCAGAAAAAGTGATCTAAAAGCTGGTCATAGGGAATCCTTCTTAACAATTTTAATATTAGGTCCCCTGTCCAGTATTAAAAGATTTAGAAAAATGGTGGATGCCTAGGTAGAGGAGCTTATTATGAGACTCCACCCGCTCCACTCTGCAGAGATGTCGACATGTTTCTGCCGGAAATGAACAATACCCCGGCTTTCCTCAGGACTCTCACCTCTGTGGTCCTGGGTGCTATCACTCTCTTCTATAAATTCAAAAGTAAGAGGGGATATCACCTTTCATGGAGCCCCTCACATGTGAAGAGGAACCTGCATAAAAGATAAAGAAGCCACAAAGACACACAACGAAATATATCTAGTGCCCAATGCCTATAATCATGTTAAGCATTTATAAAAACACTCCCAAAGGTAATCATGGTGCTTCACCTCCAGTCACTCTAAACACACTGTTAAAACCATGTGGGGCACTCCTCCTCCACAAGTCTGGTGATTCGGGTGTTTAATATCACATAAGTTTAATTAATACCCCCACTGTATTTTCAATGGCCATTTGTCCATTAAATAAATCATAATGATAGTTACTGCTTTGTAAACCATCCCATAAACACTGAAGCATTCCTACTGTAAGCACTTAAGAGTGCGAAAAGAATCAGAGACACCACGTCCATCCAAGCCACCCAACCTTCAGACTTACCGAGTTTATATATATCTATAACTCGAACTGGCGGGGAAGGAGAACAGCTTCCTAATAGCACTCTCTGTAGATAAAGCAAAAAGAGCTCATTAAAAAGGGGAGGTGGGGGGTCGGGGCCCTTCCCTTCTGATGACAAACGGGGCCCTCTTTTAGGTGTAAATGAGGAAGAAATGGTAAGCATAATCCCATCTCGTGTGTTACGCTTGCCCCCAAATGACACGAGTGAATGTGAAAACGGGGCTCCTAAACCCTTGTTGTTCACTGATTTCTTAATGATAATGACATCCCTGCAATCTTAAAAAAGGCCCACTTCGAAAAATGGCCAGTGACGTAAAAATCGCCGCCTTATTTCTTTTATTCTTCAGCCCCAATCCACCATGTTAATCAGGCGCTTCTACACGGACTTACTGCTTGCAAGGTAAGCTGTTACCGCACACTGTCGTCTCTCCCGCACGCCGCGAAGTACCAAGCCCTGTGTACATGGCAGCCCTCTTCAAGTGTCGAGGCCACGCCCCCACGCACGTTAAGGACTGCGTAGGCAGCGTCAGTCTGGGTGAATATGTTACACACTAGAGCACTACCCCTTCAGGGCTACAAGGTAATAGCAGCATCCATTTTGGGGACGATCTCAGTGAAAGAAACTCCTTTATCGGAATACTCCACCTCTCTGTATTGTCATGATGGTGATATAGCCAAATTGCCTCAGCTCTACATATGTTCAGTTTATAAAATAAATTAAATATATTAATGCCAGAATTTTTTTTTTTTTTAAATATAAAAAAATATATAAATATATATAGAGGTGGCTCATATATGACAACACTCAATCTGTCAGTAGGGAACTGATACATGGTGCCAGTAAACAACTAGAAAAAAGATTTACCATTAGTATTCTAAATAAACAGTGTTACTGTAGATCCCCCTGTGGCATTCTCATGGGCATAAAGGGCAAGGTTAAACCGGGTGTTCTTGACTCAGAGGAACAACTTGGCTGTTACAGTGACCAGTAAACTCCCTTTGATGTTTCATGGGTTATTTAGGCTATTCCAGGGGATATCATCGTTCAATCCCTGGAAAAACTCTGTACCCTATAAATCCATTTTTGTTCTCTAATGAATAATGCTCTATCTGGATTTCCCACATTCATGTTAATGTTTGGTTTTTCAATTACCGTCCAAGAGAAGTCCTCAGCCGAGTGCTTCTGCTCCATGAAATGGGTCGTCAGTTTGCTCACACTCCGTTGGCACCTAAAGGTGGATCTATGCTCCATGATTCTAGTTTTTACCTTTCTGGTAGTCATACCCAGATACATTAAATCACAAGGGCATTTCAACATGTAAATAACAAAGGAGGAATTACAATTGGTGTGTCTCTTTTGCTGCCAGGGGTAGGTTAATCCAACATCTATTGCTTTAGTATCGGCTGTTAAGTGGCATACATCACACATTCCACATCTTGTGTGGCCCAGAACTGGGGGGAGAAATCCCCTCGGATTCCCTTCTTCTGTACCCACTTGTGTCCTACTCCTCATTCTCGGTCTTGTATGTACCAAAATGTCTTTGATACTCTGACTCTTTTTAAATGAAAAGAGGGGTTTATCTAAAGACAAGCCATTAGAATTCAGAATACGCCAGTGATGTAAAATAATCTTTTGAATACTGCTCGAAGCTGTGTTAAAAGTTGTAACACAAACTGTTCGTTCAAAAGATGATTTTTCAATGGTCTCTAGGAGTGTATCTCGGTGACAGTTAGTTGCTCTTTTCCTTGCCCTTTTCACCACCTGTAGAGGGTAATGCCTTTGTAACAGTTTATTTTGAAGAGACTCAGCTTCTACCCGGAAATCAATGATATTGGAACAATTGTGCCTAAGGCGCAAAAATTGTCCCACCGGGAGATTCTCCCTTAGGGATTTAGGGTGGAAACTTTTAAATGAAAGTAAGCTGTTCTTATCTGTTGGTTTGTGGAATATTTTCGTTCTTAAACCCCCTCCTTCTGGGAAGATCAACAAATCAAGGAATGGTAAACATTCTTTGGTGATTGTGGAGGTAAAATGAAGGAGGGGATTTCTGCTATTGAGCCAGCCCAAGAAGGTATCCAGTGACTCTCTCTCCCCCTTCCACACCAAGAGGACATCATCTATAAAGCGCCTCCAGACCTTGATATGATGGAGCCAGGGACCCCCATCGGTGTAGATGTATTGGTCCTCAAAAGCGGACATGTACAGCCCGGCCAGACTCGGCGCAAAGACACTCCCCATGGAGGTCCCATGGGTCTGGAGGTAAAAAGTCCCTTGGAACTCAAAAAACGTTTTTGTCAAGGCAATTTCAGCCAGATGTAAAATAAAGGGTCTGGGGGTAGAAAATCGCCAATCCATTGTATACAAGACGTCTTCAACCACTCTCAAGGTCTCCATTTGTGGTATATTCGTATACAAGGATTCCACATCCAGACCTACCAGAAAATCTTCCACAGGATTAAAGTCCAAGTCCTTGAGTAATAGTAGGACCTCTGTCGTGTCCTTCAGATATGCTGGTCTTGATTGAACTATAGGTTTGAAAAAGAAATCACAAAACTGTGACAAAGGCTCCAACAATGATCCCATCCCTGAAACAATAGGCCTCCCGGGTGGGGGCCTAGTTGGTTTTAATGAGCTCTTTTTGCTTTATCTACAGAGAGTGCTATTAGGAAGCTGTTCTCCTTCCCCGCCAGTTCGAGTTATAGATATATATAAACTCGGTAAGTCTGAAGGATGGGTGGCTTGGATGGACGTGGTGTCTCTGATTCTTTTCGCACTCTTAAGTGCTTACAGTAGGAATGCTTCAGTGTTTATGGGATGGTTTACAAAGCAGTAACTATCATTATGATTTATTTAATGGACAAATGGCCATTGAAAATACAGTGGGGGTATTAATTAAACTTATGTGATATTAAACACCCGAATCACCAGACTTGTGGAGGAGGAGTGCCCCACATGGTTTTAACAGTGTGTTTAGAGTGACTGGAGGTGAAGCACCATGATTACCTTTGGGAGTGTTCTTATAAATGCTTAACATGATTATAGGCATTGGGCACTAGATATATTTCGTTGTGTGTCTTTGTGGCTTCTTTATCTTTTATGCAGGTTCCTCTTCACATGTGAGGGGCTCCATGAAAGGTGATATCCCCTCTTACTTTTGAATTTATAGAAGAGAGTGATAGCACCCAGGACCACAGAGGTGAGAGTCCTGAGGAAAGCCGGGTATTGTTCATTTCCGGCAGAAACATGTCGACATCTCTGCAGAGTGGAGCGGGTGGAGTCTCATAATAAGCTCCTCTACCTAGGCATCCACCATTTTTTCTAAATCTTTTAATACTGGACAGGGGACCTAATATTAAAATTGTTAAGAAGGATTCCCTATGACCAGCTTTTAGATCACTTTTTCTGCACATTTTCTCACCCTTGGTTCTATATTGTATGTTGTATTGTCTTCCCCTCCCTATTGCTCCACCTCCAGTGTAGGGCTTACACGGAGGTGTGTTAGCAGCCCTATGATGAAGCATGACACAGCTTGCTGTGTGTGAGGGCAGTTTTTAAAGCATGGTGCTTTTTCCTTTAATTCACTTACTGAAACCTATTATTATTATATTGTTCTCCCTCTTCTTTTTGTGATCAAAGTCTGAGTGGGAGGTCGAAGAGGGACTTTGCCCTCTCACCCCTCTGTTCTAGTGTGTTCCTAGACCTCTTGTCTACCCAGGAGTGGTGAGGGCTCTTGTCCACTCTAGAATACAATGGGCTCTTGTCTAACCTGCAGCACTGAGGACTCTTGTCTTCCCTGCAGCGCCGAGGGCTCTTGTCTATCCTGCAGCACTGAAGGTTCTTGTCTACCCTAGAATGCTGAGGGCTCTTGTCTTACCTGCAACACTAGGGTTCTTGTCTACCCTGTAGCATCGAGGGCTCTTGTCCACACTAGAATGCTCGGGCCCCTGTTTACCCTATAGTGCTGAGGGCTCTTGTCTAACCTGCAGCACTGAGGGCTCTTGTCTACTCTAGAATGCTTAGGGATCTCGTCTACCCTGCAGTGCCGAGGGCTCTGGTCTACCCTGGAGAACTGTGGGTTCTTGTCTACCCTGAAGAGCCGAAGGCTCTTGTCTACTCTGCAGTACCAAGGGCTCATCTACCCCGGAGTGCTGTGTCCTCTTGTCTACTCTGGACCACTGTGTGCTCTTGTCTACTCTGCACTCTTGAGAGCTCTTGTCTATGCTAGCATGCAGAGGTCTCTCGTCCACCTTGCAGTGCTGAGGACTCTTGTCTACCATGAAGCACTGTGTGCTCTTGTCTACCCTGGAGAACTGTGTGCTCTTGTCTACCCTGCAGTGTTGCGAGTTCTTGCCTACGCTAGCATGCAGAGGTCTCTTGTCTACCTTGCAGTGCTGAGGACACTTGTCTACCATGAAGCACTGAGGGCTCTTGATCACAGTCTTCTTTACCAGTGAACCTCTGCGAAGTTGCACATTTTTGCCCTTTTTGAAGTTTCTCAGTTTCCTTCACCTTTACATGTGGTTTTTTGGTGGACATTTTCTATGCACATAGGCTATAGGAGAAGTATATAGGAAAGGATAGGATATCATTTATGGAGTGCACTAAAACACAGAGGTGCCAAAGCGCTAGACATATCACATGCAGAACCGTTTGTTGGTCTCAAACATGGATCTATGAAACATAGATTGTCACAGGAGTCCCTGCAGTGCAGAGGGCTCTTGTCTACCCTGCAGTGCTGAAGGCTCCTGGTTACCCTGCTGTGCGAACGGGTCTTAACCACCCTGCAGTTCCATTGGTTCTTATCAACCCTGTAGCTGCATCAGTGAGATTATAATATTATGTCCTGATTTCTACACTTGCAGTGTGAGACCTCCTGTGATGTCAAGAGGGGTAATATCTCATGGAATACTATTTCCTGTAATCTCAGTGATGTTAACTTTTATATGATGCAAAAACAAGGAGATGATGGACGGAGCGCTGAAACTTTTCAGACACTCACCCCCAGTCACAGATCTGGGTTGAATCCATCATCGTTCTTTAGCTCACTTTGCCACCCCAGTTCAGACACAGCCACATGCAAATCAGTCTTGACCCTGTGCCTCATGGGAACAGTCCAGCCCGAACTGCCAAGCCATGTCTTCCCTGGACCGGATACAAGCATCCTGGGACTGGTTTCGGGCTAACAGCCTTCATCAGCCAGGCTAACTTGAATCCAGTGGCAAAGTGAGCAAGGGACCCACGTCTGGGCATACCCTGCCAACTTAGGGCGAACAAAGCAAACACAAGGAGATGATGGACGGAGCGCTGAAACTTTTCAGACACTCACCCCCAGTCACAGATCTGGGTTGAATCCATCATCGTTCTTTAGCTCACTTCGCCACCCCAGTTCAGACACAGCTATCTGCAAATCAGTCTTGACCCTGTGCCTCATGGGAACAGTCTAGCCCGAACTGCTAAGCCATGTCTTCCCTGGACCGGATACAAGCATTCTGGGACCGGTTTTATATGATGGGGAACACCCACAGCAACATCCATGGAACTTCCCTTTCACGCAAAGTGCTGCGTGTAAAGGGGCCATATTTACAAGGACAGGAAAAGCCACGCACGGTGGGTTCTCCTGTCCTTGTAAATATGGAGCAGTAACATGCGCCACTAGTACGTCACAAAAAGTGACGTACTGGTGGCGCAGGGGGCTTGTAAATCTGCCCCGTAAACTTTTCCCCACTTCAGATGTGTGCTGTGCAGTGCAGTACACATGCAAAGTGGGAAAAGTTAAGAGAAATTAAAAGATCTCTCCTTAATACCTGTTTCAAAGAAGTGTTAATTTCTATAGCAAAATCCTGTATACTATTGCTAGTATTTTCAGAATTTATTTATTTATGTTAGTTTAATAAAAATCATTACATGTTGGGAAACGGAGTAACACCATTTCCCATAAGTACCAATTGCGAACCAATTATTAAAAACCTGTAAAAAGTGTTACATACATTCATTAAAATTGAGAGGGTTTGGGCAGTCCATGTAGGATAGTGAAGCTCATTAGGTTTAGCAGGACGTATGTCAGGGAGAGCGTCTCATAAATACTTGGATTGTCCTCCCCAAAGGTGGCAAACCTCTGGCCCTTATCAGTGTTCGTAGAGCTGTGCTGTGTGCAGTGCAGCTTGGATGATGTTAGTGAATTTCCCTAACCTTGAGAGGGTTTGAGCAGTCTTATTGGTGAATCACAGATCTAATGCTTCTCTGCAGCATCTATAGAAGTTGCCCCGGCAGAGTGGGACCAAAAGACTGCGTCGATCATTGGCAAGGTGAGGGCAGGAGCACAGCAGGTGCAGCCAAGACTCAAGATGGAAATTGCAAAGTCTGCCTGATAACTGTCGGTCCCTCCGTGCCCAGAGAGGGTTAAAATCGTGAATTGGGAGAGCCAGCAGCCTCATGTAGGTAGTTTTGTTATGAGCCTGGGATTAGAGGGAATATTTGAAGTATGGTTGGGCTTTCCCCTTGAAGTACGAGGAGTCCAGAGCTGTAAAGAGGGGATTGTGTTGAAGCCTTTCAATATCTCTTTCATACGATGCTTGAATGGTTTGTTCATTTATTGTTCTTTTCCACATTGACAAAGGGATACCTGCATTATATAGCTTTGTTATTTTGATCTTTAGTGTGCCGGTGGATAAGTGCAGCTGTGAGTGCCACGGGGAGTGCTCATCAGCAATTCTGTATTGTAATTGTGCTTTCACGGATTGGGCTGTGGTGCGCAGGATGCGGATGGAATGTTTCACTAGGTCTCCTAGATAGTGAAGGTCTGTACTTATCAGGCCCAGGTCCAGCCTCATCCTGGCCCTCCTTGCATGCTGGGGAAAGGAGAATATTTTCTTTTAAGCCACTGTTTGGTAGTTCACGAGGCATGGGCCCTTTTTTCCTGGAAAGGCTAGGTGGCCATGGGACAGTGCTGGCAGCAGTTTGGCTCATACGACGTTTAGCATTGGCTCAGCTGTTGGGCTGGGAAGTTGGCAGTTTAGGCATCTCAGGCTATGTGTGACCCCAGCTCCATTGGACCTAAGATGCTTGAGGTGGGCTGCTTTGTTTGCCCTTTCATTGAACCAAACACCGAGGTAGTTGTAACTGGTAGAGGTTGCGATTCGCTGTTCACCTATTCGCCAAAGCATGGATTTCTTTTGTGAATGATTGCCGAAAACAATTACTCCGGTTTTAGACTGATTCACCAGGAGTTTGCTCGTCGTGTTGTACTTGTTAAGGGAGTTGAGGGCTCTTTGTAGACCCGTTTTTGTTTGGTCTATGATGATGATGTCATCAGCATATTGCATGGTCTGAAGGCACAACCTCCAGAGTCTTGGGGTGACCTGGCTTGCGCCTTCCAAGGATTTTGGCAGATCGGCGGTATAAAGATTGAAAAGTATCAGGGCTAATACACAGCCTTGTTTAAGGCCATTATTTGATGGTATCTTTGCAATCACTACTATGACGCTGGTTTTGATCCTAACCCAGGTCCCCTGATGAAGTGTCATTATTTCTGTAAGAAGTTTGGGGGAAATCCCCCAGGAATTTAATTTGTACCATAAAATTCCTCGGTCAAATCTATCGAACACCGCGCTGTAGTCCACCAAGCAGCAGAATAGCGTTGGCTGCTTATCCTGAGTTGCTCTCAACAATAGATATGCCAGCGCTATTATATTGTCTGCTGTTGAACATTCTGATCTGAATCCTGACTGGGTATGTGGAAGGACGGTTCTGTCTACAGCCCAGGTTTCCAGTAGAATGCGGATGTGGGCTTTTGCTTAAATGTCCAATAGCACTATTAGCCGATAGTTGGCCGGGTTTGAGCGGTCTCCCTTTTTGTGGATTGGGTGAAGGATTGATCCCTGCCATGATAGTGGAATTGTGGCTGTAAGAAAAGCGTAGTTTAAAAGCGGCGTGAGGTGCCCTTCCCAGAGGGATAGGGCTGATTCAAAAACTGCTGGTGATATTCCATTGGGTCCCGGTGCGCCGTCACTCCTCATTTGTTTGATGGTTTTGATTACTTCAGCTTCTAAAATGTCTGAATCCTGCAATTCTTGAGGATTTGATGACTGAGTAAAATGTGAAGCTCAAGTTATGCCCGACTCACCACTATAGAGCTGTTTAACGTAGTTGACCCATATGCTCTCGGCTACTCCATTCTCCTTAGACAAGCCGTGATTGCTGAATTGGTTAATGTATTTTCAAAAGAGGGAAAAGATTTTAAGCCAGGCTGCTTCTATCCATTTGATGCGTTGTTCCCATACACTTTCCTTGTGGGTGGCTCGGAGGGTTGTGATGTCGTGGTGCATTGTCACCTCTCCATTTCACTTTTAGGGCCTTTTGGAGCTTTCTCTTGCTAGCCAACGTCCCCCACGCTACCTTGTACTGATGTGGGGAAGGTTGTTTAAACCCCTGCTTTACAAACGTGCTTTCTCCGGCCTTGCTCCTAGAATTTGGAATGCGCTTCCTACTGAGATTAGAGCCAATCCTTCCACTGCTTCTTTCAAGAAACAGGCCAAATGGCTTTTCCTGAGTCATCATTGACTACTGCACCTGTACTTTTTTCCAAGTCCCCTTGTTGACTGATTTGACATTTATCCCTACTTATCGTGCTCTATTTATTTTACGATTGGTTGATAAATTGCAATTTTAAACTAGGGCCCTCACGGAACTATACTAGCTGGGCCGATTACAGATTTGTCATTGTTTTTACTTTGTTGTGACGCGTCACTTTATGACTGTCTTGCTGAATGTTACTGGAAAGTTTTTGCACTCTTTGTGAAACTGAACTAGCGGGGCCCACTACCCAGTCCCGAATCTGGATTGTTTACTCCATGTGGTTTTACTGTGCTGACCTCTAATGTACTGAGTTTATTCATGCTTTTGCCTCTGTGTACAGCGCTCTGATACCCGCAAGGGTCATGTTTGCGCCTTCTAAAACTTTTCAAATAAAATAAAATAAAAATAAACTGTCTACATGCTCCCACTGCCCAGAAACAGAAACCCTCAGACTACATTAACTGCCTACATCCTCCCAGTGACCAAAGACCGAAACCCCCAGATGAGAATAACTAGCTACATCCTACAACTGCCAAATCACACAAACTCCCAGTCGACACTAACTGCCTACATCCTCCCACTGCTCGAACACACAAATCTCAGACTACACTGACTGACTACATTCTCTCTCTGCCTGAATACATAAAGCCCCAGAGGACACTAATTGCGGACATTTTTCCACTGTCCGATCACACAACCCCCAGATGACACTAACTGCTGATATCCTCGCACTTACCGAATACACAAACCTGTACACGACACTAACTGCCTACATCCTCCCACTGCCCGAATACACAAACTTCCAGATGACACTTACTGCCGACATCCTGTGACTGCAAAAACACACAAACCTCCAGACGACACTTACTGCCTACATCCTCCCACTGCCCAAATACAGAAACCCCCAGATGGCTCTAACTGCCTACATCCTAAAACTGCCTGAATACCTGTACATGACACTAACTGCCTACATCCTCTCACTCCCCAAATACACAAACCCCCAGACGACACTAACTGCCTACATCCTCCCACTGCCCGAATACACAAACTTACAGATGACACTTACTGCCGACATCCTGCGACTGCAAAAACACACAAACCTCCAGACGACACTTACTGCCTACATCCTCCCACTGCCCAAATACAGAAACCCCCAGATGGCACTAACTACCTACATCCTAAAACTGCCTGAATAAACAAAACTCCGACTACACTGTCTACATTCTCCACTGCCCAAATACAGAAACTTCACGACTACAATAACTGCCTATATCCTCCCACCGCCTAAATACACAAATCCCCAGATGATACCAGCTGCCTCCATTCTCCCACTGCCCAAATACACAAATCACCAAATGATACCAGCTGTCTATATCCTCCCACTGCTCAAATACACAAACCTCAGTCTACAATTGCTGCCTACATCCTCCAACTGCCTGTATACACACACCCCTAGATGACACTAACTGCCTAAATCCTCCCACTGCTCGAATACACAAACCTCAGACTACACTGCCTGCCTACATCCTCCCACTGTCTGAATACACAAACTCCACATGACAATAACTGAGGACATCTTTATACTGCCCGAATACACAACGCACAGACCACACTAACTGCTGACATCCTCGCACTTCCAGAATACACAAACGCTCCAGATGACACTAACTCCCTACATCCCCCCACTGCCCAAATACAAAAACCCTGAGACGACACTAAGGGGTCGATTACGATGTCGGGCGGATCGCCACCGCCCGCATGGCGGTGGCGATCCGCCGCCATTTTTGTCCGTCCGCCACCAAATTCCCCCCGCCATATTACCATGGCGGAGGGGACCCCGGCGGACGGAAAGACCGTCCGCATGTTTTCCGCCCGGCCGATCAGTCGACCGGGCGGAAAAGGGATTAATATGGTGGCGGTGTCAGCAAGACACCGCCATCCACATTATGATGCCGGCGGTGATGAGCCTTGGAAAGGCTTGCGGTCCCTGACATTGGGGGCCCATGCGGGCCCCCAGGTATTTTGGGGGGTGGGGGGTGCACATGGGGGGTACCTATGGTACCCCCCTGCATTTGCATATACAACATGGCAGGCACCGCGCGGTGCCTATCACGTTGTGCATGCAGATGCACAACATGCATTTCCAGCACTGTGGCGGCGGTGTTGTGAGCACCGCCCGCCACAATGCTGGAAATGGGGGATGCCACCGCCACCGTGGCATCCTAATCACATGTGTGGGACCGCCGCACACATAGCGGGCGGTCCCATTTACCGGGGCGATGGCGGGCGGACAAAGTCCGCCCGCCATCATAATCGGCCCCTAACTACCTACATCCTCCCACTGCCCTAACACATAAATCCCCAGACGATACTAACTGCCTACATGCTCTCACTGCTCGAATACGAAAACCTCAGACTACATTGACTACATTGACTACATTGACTGCCTACATCCTCCCACTGCTGACATTTTATCACTGTCCGAATACACAACCCCCAGATGACACTAACTGCTGACATCAGCGCACTTCCTGAATACACAAACGCCCTGATGACTAACCCTGGGCGAAGTGCTACGCTACGCTCGCGTAGTTTGCGAAGTTTGCGCTACTTCGCACAACGCGAATTGCACGTAGCACAGTGCAAACACGCGTAGCGTAGCGTAGCGTAGTGCCGCAGTCATTTTGCTTGCTCGCGGTCCTCAACGTCAAGTTGGCGACCGCGAGCAAGCAAAATGACATCCCGGCGAGACTTTTTCTGCGTTCGCGATCAGCAACATCAAGTTGCCGATCGCGAGCGTGGAAAATAAACCTCCCGGCGAGATTCTCAACGCGGGAGGTCAGGTTTCTCATTGCGAGTGGTCGCGTATGCTCGCGACCGCTCGCGATGAGAAACTACCAGTCCGCGTTGAGAAAGCTGCCGCTCGAGTAAAAATCTACTCGAGCGGCAGTAAAAGACAGCTCGCACTGTGCAAGTTGCCGTTTCAATGATTGCACAGTGCGGACAAGCATCCGGCACTGTGCAATCATTGCGAACAGTGCGCTACGCAGTTCGCGTAGTGCTACGCGAAGCTTGCGTAGTGAGAACTGCACTTTGCATAGCTTCGCGAAGCATTACTTCGCGAACTACGCCCAGGCTTACTGATGACACTAACTGCCTACATCCACCTACTGGTGAGCAGTCAAAATATCGAAATTTTAATGTTGACATACCAAAATATCGCATGTAAAATATCGATGGTATAAAATATCGATGTTTTGCATATCGACATCAAAAATTTCGATATTGGTATGTGTAGTAAAATATCGAAGTACAACATATCGAATGTAATAATATCGTTGTGATAAAATATCGATAAAGTGTAGTATTGTGTTATTTTTTGTATATTTTGTAATATTTTGTATATAAGTGTTTTAATATGTTATTTTGAATGTATTATAATTATGTTTTTAATATTTTAAATAATTTAATTTAAAAAAAACTTGTATATATAATTTTAGGAGCGGGATGTTGGGTTTATAGGGGATAAGGGTGGGGAGTGTTTTAAAAATATATTTTAAATTAATTATTATTAATTTTTTTTAAATAATTTGAATTTATTTCTAAAAAAAGAAAATGTATATTTAAATTTAAATTTGATAATTAATTTTAGGAGCGGGATGTTGGGTTTATAGGGGATGAGGGTGGGGAGTGTTGTATAAATATATATTTTATAATAAATATTATTAAAAAAATTAAAATAATTGTGGATTTATTTATTAAAAAAATATTTATATTTAAATTTTAAATTGAAAATTAATTTTAGCAGTGTGTTATAGGTTTTTTAGGGGATAAGGGTGGGTAGTGTTTTAAAAATATATATTTAAATATAAATATTATGAATTTTTTAAATAAATTTAGAATTAATAAAAAAAAAAAAATTAATATTGAAATGTAAATTAAAAAATATTTTTAGGAGTGGGATGTTTGGTTTATAGGGGATGATGGTGGGGAGTGTGTTAAAAATATATATTTTAAATTAAATATTATTAATATTGTTTAAAATTTGAAAATTATTTTTAGGAGTGGCTTGTGTTTATATGGGATAAGGGTGGTGAGTGTTTTAAAAATATATATTTTAAATTAAATATTATCAAAATTTGTAATAAATTTAGAATTAATTTTTAAAATTAAATATAATATTGAAACCTAAATTTGATAAATATTTTTAGCAGTGGGATGTTGGGTTTTTAGGGGATAAGGATGGGGAGTGCTTTAAAAATATATATTTTTAATTAAATATTATTAAAAAAATCAAAAAATTTGATTTTATTGAAAAATAAATAAGTTTATAGAATTTTAATTTTGAAATTTATTTTTAGGAGTGGCTTTTTGGGTTTATAGGGGATAATGTTGGGAAGTTATTATAAAAAAATATTTTTGGGGGGATGTAATTGATAATGTTTAGTGATTAGTATATAGTTTATTTAAATTTATAGTGTAGTTAATTATTTATGTTTACTGTCCAGCACCTACTCTAATTTATTATAGACTGGAGTGGGAATAGTATATTATGTATGTTACTGTCCAGCATCTACCCCAAATTTATATAGAGTGGAGTGGGAATAGTACATTATTTATGTTTAGTGTCCAGCACCTACCCTAATTTATTATATACAGGAGTGGGAATAGTAATTTGTTAATGTTACTGTCCAGCACCTACTTCAATTTAATATAGACTGGAGCGGGAATAGTAAATTATTTATGTTTAGGGGCCGATTCCGATTCGGGCCGGAAAACTCTCTGACCGAGCCGGACCCGGAGAGATTTCCGACCGAATCGGACTCTGGCAGTCCGACCGAACGAGTATGATGCGCACGCATGCTATCGGACTCGATTCGGGTCGGACTCCCATTGAAGTCAATGGGAGCCGGTCGTACAACGCGTACGCGGGCTCCCATTGACTGAATGGGTGCGAGGCGAACGAGGGCGCCCCTACAGCGGGTTCGCGTCGATGCGGTCTCGCGCCGCATACGCACAGGTAGGGGGGACCCATGGGTCCCCCCTGTGTGCGACTCGCGTGGCTACGCATACAGGGGGGTCCGACACGGACCCCCAAAGTCCGGCTTCGACAGCTGTTTTGAGCCGGACGGTGCGGGTCAGTCGGACTGCTCGCGGCGCGCATCATACTTGCCCGGCCGGGGAACGTCTCCATCGCGCGGTGCGAGTCGAGTCCGAGCGAGTCGGTCGGTGTGGTTCGGACCCGTGAACGAGTCAGTCGGCGATTTTGCATGCGCTCGCATCGTACTCGCTCGGCCGGACACGCGTTCGAATCGGTCGGAAAAGAGGGCTCCGAATCGGATCCGGTTAAGCCGAATCCGATTCGGTGCGCTACCGGCCGAGATCGGAATCGGCCCCTTAGTGTCCAGCACCTACCCTAATTTAATATAGACTGGAGTGGGAATAGTACATTATTTATGTTAGTGTCCAGCATTTACCCTAATTAATTTACATTGAATCTGGAATATAGAACAATTTAATTTTAGTGTCCAACATTTACTTTATTTAATGTGCATTGGAGTGGTTATAGTAAATTAATTATGTTCACTGTGCAGCATTTGCTGAAATTAATTTATATTGGGGTAGGAATAGTATATAAAAATATGTTAGTGTACAGTAACTGTATTTAATTATTATATATTGGAGTTGTAATAGTTTTTTAATTAAGTATAGTGTAGGATAATAAATAATATTAAATTTTTATGTAATGTGTTTATTAATATATTAAAATTTATTACTAGAAAAATATATAAGATAATTTTGCCTTCAAAAATGGGTAATGGTAGTTAATAAATTGACAATATTTGTTTATTATAATGTTTGTGAAAAAAATTTGTATTTTATATATGTAAAATATAGATAATATAAGTAAAATCACAATAATTAGAAAACACACCATTTTTATTGTAGTTTTTACAATTTTTTATTGTTTATTAATTTGAGTAGGACAATACAGTCAAATATTTTATTACATTATAATTCAATAGAAACATATTAGTGCATATATTTCAGAAAATATGTTATGTTTATTTACAATATTTTTTACATTTTTTTTTAGTACATATTAATTATTAACAAAACAGTAGAATTTTGTGTTTTTAATTATGTTTAATACAGTAATATGTATTGTATATATTTATACAAAGAAAGTGCAAACTGTTTACATATAATATAAATGTTTAAAAAATTTCTATTTTTGTTACATACATATTACATTTTTTAATTAATATTAATATTAAAAATATTAATATTAATTAATTTTTACAATGTTTTTAACTTAAAACAAGTTTTTAACAGAAATTAAATTGTATAATGCATGAAAAACATTTATAACAATTTTTTATACATTGTTTTATTGTATTTATTTTTTTCTGTAATTATAATAATAAATATTATATTTATTATAATATTTATTTTTATAATTTTACAAATTAGGTACATTATGTCACAATTTTTTATTAAATCAAAATAAATTGTACTATTTTATTTAAATAGTTGTATATTTTTTTTATGTAAAGTAACATTTTACTGTATTAAATGATTTAAATTTCATATGGTTAAACTTTTTATTATGTTTTGGACATTCTATTTTGTAACCGGGTTATGTTGTTTTGTGTCATTTTGGTTGAAGAGAAGCTCGCGGTTGGGAGACACTTCACGTCGCTAAAGGTTAGGTTTGTTTTCTTTGTTTTAACTGAGGGGCCGATTCCGATTCAGGCCGGAAATCTCCCCGACCGAGCCGGACCCGGAGAGATTTCCGACCAAATCGGACTCTAGCAGTCCGACCGAACGAGTACGATGCGCACGCATGCTATCGGACTCGATTCGGTCGGACTCCCATTGAAGTCAATGGGAGCCGGTCGTACAACGCGTACGCGGGCTCCCATTGACTGAATGGGTGCGAGACGAACGAGGGCGCCCCCTACAGCGGGTTCGCGTTGATGCGGTTCGCGCCGCACACGCACAGGTAGGCATGGGTCCCCCCTGTGTGCGACTCGCGTGGCTACGCGTACAGGGGGGTCCAACACGGACCCCCAAAGTCCGGCTCCGACAGCTGTTTCGAGCCGGACGGTGCGGGTCGGTCGGACTGCTCAAGGCGCGCATCGTACTTGCCCGGCCGGGGAACGTCTCCATCGCGCGGTGCGAGTCGAGTCCGAGCGAGTCGGTCGGTGTGGTTCGGACCCGTGAACGAGTCGGTCGGCAATTTCGCGTGCGCTCGCATCGTACTCGCTCGGCCGGACGCGCGTTCGAATCGGTCGGAAAAGAGGGCTCCGAATCGGATCCGGTTAAGCCAAATCCGATTCGGTGCGCTACCGGCCGAGATCGGAATCGGCCCCTTAGTTTTAAATATATTTTGAACCTAGTTAGATACTGTTTAGTGTAGTTAGGTGTTTATTAGTTATATTCAGAAATGTTATATGTTATAGTTACGTGTGGTGTATTTACGTATTGTTAACGTTGTGTAGGCTTGTTTACAGAGTTAGGATTACGGTGTTCAATGTATATTTTCATGAAATTTAAAGCTAGTAGTATTGTTAGTAAGGGGCCCATTACGATGGCGGGCGGAAGCACAACCGCCGTGCTGGCGGATGCAGAAACCACCAGTTACCGCCGACACGCAGCAGTCCACACGCCCGCCCAATTACGATGCGAAAAGCAGGCCAAACACCGCCGGCAAGCCAGCAACACCGTCCGCCATCAAAGTGCGCCCGCACACGTAGCGGCGCAGCACAACTGACACACACCGTCCGACGAAACACGTCCCGCCCGGCGCATAAATTACGATGCCGCAAACAAACGGCTCCCACGGCAAAGAGACACCGCACGTGAAAGAGAGGCGGAAACACGGACGCAGAGCACGGACAACGAAGAAGCGGCACCCCGGGCATGAATCCAGCACTGCAGGCCCTTCCCATGCTTCTGCTGATGCACCACCAAGGACGCAACGTACCGCGGAGACGCAGGTAGGCACACACACAACAAGTGCACGCAAACAGCGCACACAGTGCAAGGGCGGAAAAAGCGGACAACCCCCACCAGCGCGTGTACACTACACATCCACCATCGCATCCACATATGACACACAGGCCAAATCGTAACATCGCAGAACACATGTGTACACACCACCTGGGACTAGGAACCAACCACCCCGTCACGGCCCCAAAGCGCCGATGACGCCGCCACACATGCGCACAACGCAGAGGCCAACCGCAGCGCCATGCATGCGTCGCACACAGACACAGGGACACAACCAAGCAGCACACACATCAGCCCCACCCCGAACGCACATGACACGTGACAGGCCGGCCACAGACATGTCCCCAACGCCCAATTCACGGACAACACCCAACGCCACACAAACGACGCACACATGTCAGTGAAGACACGCAACTGCAGGACACACCCCAGTGTAACAAACATGGCGTAGCACACAGCGGCGGCAACACCAACTAGGAGAAGCAGGGCCCCTTCGGGAAGAGGAACGCCAGTACCACACTGAAAAACCCATACCACCCTGCACATATGAACAAGACACATGAAACGGAACACCAAAGAGCCCGGGGACCGACAACAGGTGGCCCAAGAATTACATCCACACACAAGGCCCAACGCAGAGCGGAAAGGCAGCCTGCCGCCCACACAAGGGAGAGCAGACAGCACTGAATGACCTTCCATTCCAACACCGAAACCACAGCCCTACGACAGAAGCCGGTGAATACAGCCATTGTCCAAGAATAGACCAACACAGGCATGCCGAGGAGACCGACCACAGGGCAGATAGCGCATATCACAGAAGCACACAACGGACGGGGAAGAAAGAAGAAAACACTCCCCATGTCGGCCACATGCAAGTTAATTGGAAGGAGTCACACAGCACTGACCTTGAACTGTCTGAGAAGCATGTGGGAAGAGGGCCCGTGTCCTCCAAACAAGCCAACAGAACACAAGTCCTGTCTCCCCACGACTACACAGAGCTCACAGCAACCCCGGAGCGTGCACATTGCAGACTGCACACACAGCCGGAGCACGCCACCTCTACGAACCGCTGCGAAATGGCAACCGCAACACACCTACCCAACTACGCCGAACAGCTCAAGCTGTACCAAACCAACACGATACATACATTGGGATGCGATCTCCTGTCCCTGCTGAACGTAAGTTACCGACTGACTTACCGCATCACATTGTTCAGCTGCGTCATGCCCGTCTTCTACTGTCGGAGGTGTCCCTACCAGCATCCCGTCGAGATATGCCTCTCCAACCCGGCATGTCTGAAGGCGGACCTGCTACCACTACTCCTCCCTCTGGACGCACACGACAGGGCCTGCTCTGCCTATGGGGGCATGGCGTATGTGGCCAACATCGCACGCGCACTGAAATGGAACCACTGTGCCTCCACACGACGGATCATCGAGAACAGCTACATCGAATGTCACCCAGCATGCCCCATCATGGTCCTCCAAGGGACAACCTACGAACAACACCTTGACAGCCACCATCCGCTTCATTGGCTGGCAAACATGTACACCACCAATGACATGGAAGCCCTGCTGGACGGCATCGCATACCTGACAACCTGTAAATACGTCGGACCACAACGCAGGTTCCCCGAGTGACCTATGAAGTTCAACCCCGCACCCATGCTCAGCTTCCGCACGGACTGGCCAGTCACCACCACAACAGCCATACCAAACGACCGGCAACTGTAACCACACCATCAACGACATCGCCATGACATCGGATATGACCGGGACATGCACACTGTTCCCCATCACATCCAGGAACACCGCATGCATCGTGGGAGGCAGTGGCATGGGCTCTGTGCATCGCACCCACATGGACGGAACTGCACGAACAACCAGGACACGACATGGATCCAGCGCACATGGACACACACACCGCTCAGTGGACATGAATAGGTCGCCTGGAGTCTGTGGGTGCTGCACCCCTCCCACCCCCGCCCTGGGAATCCCATACCAGGACCTTTGCATGGACGACAAGTGCATACAACAACAACACGACCCCAGTGACTGTGACATGTCCAGTAACCACCACAGTGCAACAACAAGTGGCACGCCGCTGCATGCACGCAAGCACATGCCCTGATGTCATCTCACATGCACGCGTGCATGAGGAACAACCGCAGCAAACCTGTCACATGGAACTGAGATGGACTGTGCCCATGATGCCGAGCGGTCTGGTAGGCTACATGTATACCGTCTGTGTCAAAGTCCGCAGCTCCGCAGCTATACGTAAATGTACATTAGCACAGCCTTGGCCAAGCAGATGTAACCCCACACCCTATCCCATTTGTTATCATGCTCAGTATATCCTCAACATGTATTCCGCTGCCAGTAGTGTCCACTATACTGCATCACAGAGGACAGAAGACTCAATATAATGTTTGAAACCAGAACTGTCTCCGCTGACTCATTTCACAAGTACGAATGAGAGAGGATGAGAGTATGTGAAGTACACGGCAGTCGTGACATGACCATGTAGTCCACTGGTATTGGATGTCAACGCAAATGAGTAGCACTACTGTGGAAGACACACATGTGTCGTGTGAAGTCGTATGGACGCAGTGCTCAGGTGGGTGGGTGCGACGGGTAGATGCGCACATGCCAAGTTGGAGCAAGCCGTGTTGGGAGGGGTCATGAACAGTACACCACCTCTTCCCTGGGCATTGTGAGAGGACACCTGTCGGGGGGGGAGTGAACACGTGTGTGCACAGCAGCCGGGCACACGTACAAAGCGGTACCAGGCGCACCTCAGCCCACCCTCTGTGGACAAGCTGGATCCTGTTGTGCGCCCGCCATGCCCCTTGACAAGGCACACACAGCCCCAGTCGACCAGGTGTAACCCCAACATAGTCAATCCGCACAGGCGATACAGGGCACGGGATGGCAGTGGAGCATGGTGTGTGAGAGGTCTCCTCGCGCTCCTCCTGGTCATATCACGCAGGCAATAGAACCTCAACGTCTAGCATGGCACAAGTCAAATGGAAGTGTAGGGGGACGCACCACAGCACGAGCAGCACTGACGTCACGGGAGGTGGCTCGCACCATCCCATCCATTGCCCATCATACCAACCACGCCACATGCCATTGCGACTAAGTGCAAGCGCGTGCGCCACCACCCCCGAGCCCTCCCCAGAGAGGCCAAAGAGTGAATGTGTGGGCCATCAGCCACAGACGGACGCGGCCTGGCCGCAAGGGCAGCCACAGCCACTGGGTGTCGCAGGTGGCGGATCCGGAAGGCGAAGACTGTGATGCATAGTCCATGCAGGCCGGGTCTCCATTTGGGGCACCACGCAGGTGGACGGTGTCCCGCCACACATCATACCCTGAGACAGCCCACTCGTGCAACTGGACCCACACATACACTCCTTGCCCTCTCTGGTGCGAGCTTGGGGCTGCCTGTGCAAGCACTAGCCTCGCAGGTGAGCATGCATATTGGGGGGCGAGGGGAGGACATGAGGGCTGGGGCGAAGATGACTGTATCACTGTCAGTTAGTACAAGGGATGACCCAGATGTGGAAAGGAAGAGACGTGTCCCGTGTGTACTGCAACTAGTCGCCAATCCAACTACCCCCATGTCCGGAATGTAAGCCCGCACCTAGGCCCGCCCATCCGCCACATCGAACATACCACCAGCACGACAACCTTCCCATTCGAAACACTGACTGGGGTGGCGACCAGTGAACAATCATGTGTAGCCTACCCACGCGTACATGTGGGCCCTCCATGATCCATGTCACCTGCGGCAAAGACATGACATGCGCAATGAGGGAAGTGAGGAGAGCTGTCCGCCCCACGCGCAGAAGGTGCATCAGCTCCACAGACCCAGCAGCGAGTCCAGCAGGGGTCACATGTGCAGGGGCAGCTGTGCCTGGTGTGAAGGCACATGCATATAGACAGCACATCGACCAATGTGTAGTCTGCCCACATCCACAGTCCATCATCATGCGGACATAGGAATTGAACACAGGGCAACACATCTTAGTTGGTGCACCCACCGTGACCAACAATACGCAATCATCGACGTACCCGCCCTGTGCATGGCCCCCCACCCAACGGAGGCACATCCAGTGCCACCATCCCACACACACAAGCCTTCCACGGAACATGCTGTGTCCAATGGTCAGTACAGAGTCAGCGCCCATCTGGTGGATCCTGAACAGGAGACACATGCACACACATGCCAGCTCCCACTATGTACGTCTGCCACCTGGCACGTGCAATGTAACCTCTCACCTGTGACGTGTGACTGCAAGCACACAGCTGTCTTGGCATGGGGCTGTCAATGTGGACACCAGTCAATGTTTCGGGAGCTGTGATCCGTACAGTGCTGTACATAGGGTGCAGTGCTGACACCTACTACTGTCTCATATCCCCTCGTGCCACAGGTCCCACTTGTATTGGCCGCTCAGCCCGTGCCCACATCGTCGTCGTCGTGTGCCATACTCATCCAGCCTCGGAAGCAGTTCCATGCTCAGCAGACACTCATGTTGCCGTGGCGTTGCCGCTTGACGAATATGCAGTCAGTCCCCATCAGCACGCCCCGCAAGTCATTGGGGCCTAGATCCCCATGTGCATGCACATGGCAGTGGTATGTCTCACTTGCCATTGCCATTGTTGGGAGACCTGTGTAAGTGTATTGTGGCCGTGCCGTCCCAGCTTGACAGCTGGGCTGTGGCTCATGTGCTTGCTCAGTCATGTCAGTGATGTGTATGCGAAATTGCTATGTGCCGTGTTGCTTTGACATGTGTCCTCTGCCATTTTCCCTAGGCGGAGACCGAACATTGACCGCCCATACCAATTGCTGGTGGACATGGACGATACAGAGGTTATTAGGAAGTTTCGGCTGGACAGGCCAACCCTGCATCGACTGTGTGCCATGTTAGAACCCCATCTCCGTCCCCGCAGGGGTGTATCCGACTGCTATCACCCCCACGGCTAAGGTGATGGCCGCCATGCATTTCTTCGCCACTGGGTCATTCCAGCACACAGTGGGCAGTGGAGGAGGGATGTCCCAGCCCATGTTCAGCAAGGTGCTGAGGGATGTACTGGCAGCCATGATGCTGTACCGGAACAGGTACATCAGATTCCCCAGGGCTCGTGAATTGGCGGCAGTGAAGGGTGCATTCTATGCCCTTGGCAGAATCCCACACGTCGTGGGAGCCATTGACTGCACTCATGTTGGCCTTGTTCCACCACAGGCCACTGAGCACCTGTACCGCAACAGGAAGCACACGCACTCCTGAATGTGCAAGTGGTGTGCCTTGCGGACATGGTGATCACCCACGTGTGTGCCAAGTTTCCAGGCTCGGCCCATGACGCACACATAATGCGCAACAGCATCTTGCCACGACTGATGGCCAATCTGCAACAGGATCGTGCCTGTATTGTCGGTGAGTATGTGGAGTGGTGTAGCGTGCTGGTTGTGCGATGCTGTCCCCTGTCCAGTTGGAATTGCAACGGTTCTCTGTGTCCCTCACACCCAGGTGACTCTGCGTATCCGAATGGGGCATGGCTGCTCAGTCCATTGAGGAATCCTCGCACCCCAGCAGACGATCGATACAATGAGGCACATGGGAGGACCAGACGTGTGGTCGAGCGTACCTTTGGCCTCCTCAAGTCCAGGTTCAGGTGCCTGGACCGCACCGGGGTGCACTGGCGTACTCCCCACAGAAGGTGTGCCAGATAGTGGTGGCGTGCTGCATGCTGCACAATCTGGCCATTCGGAAGCAGATCCCCCTCATTGTGGATGACGGAGATCAACCAGGGCCCCAGCCCGCAGACCAGGACAGCTCGAGTGAGGTGGACAGCGGAGAGGAGGAAGCTGGGAATGTGCGCCAGCAGCTCATCGCCCGCTACTTCACTTGATGGTGAGTGTCCATGTACGACGGATGATGTGTCTGTATCTGTGCAGGTGTGTGTGTGCTGTGTCAGGGTGGCCGTATGTTCACTGCGTGCAGTGTGTCAACGCTCCATGGCCAGGGTAGTATGCCACTGTTGGTGACTGTGGCATTGTGCCCTATTGCTCTGTGCGATGTGTGTACATTGCTTGTAGTTGTTGACATGTACTGTGTGATGGGTGTGTGACACACTCATTGAATGTGCTCCTGTTCTGTCTCCCACCCCTAGGTCCCTACAGGCCCTCCGGATTCCATTGCCATGCCACGCATCAGGTGCCTTTCCGCCCAAGGTGGCCGTTGTATTCCGTACAAATAAAACACAGGGCACAAACAGCAGTTAGTGAATAAGGTGCATTTATTACAAACTGTGACATGTGATTGTGTGTAAGGTGATAACAAAAGTGGTGCGTGCAGTGACAATGAGCTGTCGGTCATGGCTGCGTGATGATCAGGGTGTACCCACTGGTTCTATGTCCATAGTCCAACACACACATGCCATCCAGATGGCTGTGTGGAGTGGGATCGTAGAGCAAGTCAATGCAGTGGCTGGTCAAGGAAGGCTGGCGGAAGGCTGGCTGGCTGCCTCACTTGCGACTGGAGCGTGCGAAGTCCTCCCGGGAGATCTGTTTCCTCTTCGGACGGCCCCTTCCACGTTTGGGAGGGGGTGTGTGGTGGCGACCTGCTGGTGGTGGGTGAGGTGTGCTCACTGGCTGTGGACGCAGGGGAAGTGGACACTGCTGCCCGAGCCTGCGCCTCTAGCAGGTGGTGGCGGAGGTGGTGTTGCTGGCCTTGCCTGTGACCCCACCGCCACCACCAGCTGGCCCATGAGGTCCACGAGTTGGTCCATACGGGACACGAATTGGCCCATATGGGCGTCCATGGACCTCAGCACCCCCAGCACCTCCCGCGTGTCAGTAGCAGACCTGGCCCATTGTCCTTGGGCCTCTTCATAGGCCCCAAGGACTCTGGCCATTTGAGGCAGGGCATGGCTCCCAGGGGAGGCTGGCGTTTCCCTGACCCTGCTCCTCCTACCAGTCCTGCTGCCACCGGCCTGCCCACTAGCCACATTGCACACCACGGTCCTCGCTGCGGCTCCCAGGGTGGATCCAGTCGGCCGGGCCACCACCTGCGCTGGGGCTGGTGCCAGCGAAGACGTGGTGGTGGTGGAGGCGGTGGTGGTCGGTGCGGCGATGGTGGCGGTTGCGGCAGTGGTAGTGGCCGCAATGACCGTGGGTGTGGCCGCAACGACAGTGGCAGCAGGGGACTGGGACTGTTCAGCATCCCTGGATGATGGGTTGGTGGGTAGGATGGGTCCTGGGGAGCGGCTGGGCCCTGCCACGCCAGATGGGCCAGCTTGGTGGTCCGTGTCCGAAGAGGAGGACAGATCCTCCAGATCCGTGTGTCCTCGTTGGGGGCTTGTAGGCTGGCTGTGCTGGCTGCTGTCTCCATCCCCAGCATCCAGCAGTTCGTCACCTGTGGAGAGAATGAGATTTGTTATTGTGTTGCACCTGGCGAAGTATGTATTAGTCGTCTGACATTGGCAGTTCGTGCAATCTCGTACATGGGTTTCCCGGAGGCGAGTGTGTGGCTGTGGCATCTGTAGTTGTGTGTGCTAGGCAATGGGACTGTGTGCTGTGCACATGTGGCATGGGACGGATTGGCCATGCCGATGGGTGTGTTGCTGTGCCCCTACTCATTGTGACTCTGGTGTATGCGGGCTCCTGGCCCATCCTGGGTCTGGTTTGTACTTTGCTTTTGGAGTTCATATGGAACGCTTAGGAACGCATATGGCAACATGGGGGCCATGCCCCAGATTCGCATTTGGGAGGGGATATGCTTTTGGGGTTCAAATGGAACGCTTAGGAACGCATATGGCAACATGGGGGCCATGCCCCAGATTCGCATTTGGGAGGGGATATGCTTTTGGGGTTCAAATGGAACGCTTAGGAACGCATATGGCAACATGGGGGCCATGCCCCAGATTCGCATTTGGGAGGGGATATGCTTTTGGGGTACATGCTGTGAGCCATGGGTGCCGAACGTGACATGTGTTGTGGCAGCATGACAGTGCATGGTCTGAGGTGTGTGCATGCCTGACATGCCCTGCATATTTGCTGTCTGTTGTGGTTACTGGACATGGCATTGGACGCATCGTTATGAGTGAGTGATAGTTGTGTGCCAGCCAACGTATTGCAGTTGTCCCATCTCCTTGGTGTGCGTGCTGCCCTGTGCCATGTGCATCACTGCAGTGCTCGGGGGGGTGTGGCCCATGTTGTGTGTTGTTGCTCACAGTGTGTCGTGCGCTTAATTGACTTCTGGCACATGGTTGGTCATGGGCATGTATCTTAGCGTGACTGCTGTATGTGTGGCAGCTGTGCGGATGACATGCCTTTCATGAGACTGGGGCTGACGGATGGGATGGATGGTATGTTGTATGTGCATGGTGTGTCTGTGTGTTTGATGGGTTCAGTGGTGTTCGTGTGCATTTATGTTGTTCCGCTCTGTTGCGTCTAGTGTTGTTTGTCTTACATAGGCGTAGTTGTGGGGTGTGGGGTTGACAGGCAGTGGACAAGACTTCAATGGTGTTTCGGTTGTGTGTGATGAGTTGCACAGTGGCTGCCGTGTGGGACTATATTCAGTGTGGCTTGTGCATGCAGACGTGGCTCCTTGGGTGTTGCTATGTCTGTGATGGGTCATGTGGGGTGTGAGTCTGTTGTTCATGTCCGTGTGCACATTGTTCACTTGTTCGTGACGGTGGGCGGTGCTGCGTGTTCGTCTGCTACGTGACATGTCCCATGTGTTGGTGGTGTTATGGTCCTCATGCCTCCAGTAATCCAGCCCTGTCCAGTTTCCCACCTGCAAGTTGTTCGTGCGTGCACTGTACTGGATGCCACATGGCTCTAAGCGGGGGTGCTCCATGTTGCAGGTCTGTGGGGGTGGGGGGTGTAGTGGGTCGTGGGGGTGGCTGTACACCCACTGACACCGATTGCTGTGGACCGTGATGTCTGCCTTTCGGCTGTCGTTGTGCACTGCGGTGGCTGACACGTGGCTGTGGGGTGTGGGGGATGCTCCTCCTTGCTGTGCTGTGGGACTGGGGCCTGGTGTGTGTTGTACTTGGGCTGTCCACCGTCCCACCCACTGCACTTTGTGTTCCTGCCACTTACCTGTTACTTGTCGGTTAGTGCAGCTGTGGCGGACACATGGGTGTGGTGGGTGCTCATTGTGGCGCTTCTGGCATATTTGGGGACCTGTTGGTGGTTACGTGGCTGGCTTAGTGTACACATGTCCCCACGCATCTTACAGTTGTTCGGTTTGGGCTGTGTGTGGTAGTGTCTGTTGCATGTGTGTGTGATGTGTTGTGTATTGTGTGCTGGACATGGGGGTGTTTGTCCCTGGGAGCTGTGGCATGGTAGTTGCGCATGTGAGTACATAGCGGTGTGCTGGTATACATTAGTTTGTACTTACCAGCCTCCACTCCCCTGCTAATCCGGCGAGGATCTCCGGATGTATTACGACTCGCACCTTCTCCTCCCACGCTTTGAAGGTCTTAAAGAGCGCGGGATTCCCTCCGCCAGTGACGGCAGCCAGCTCTCTGTTTTTGCCCTCCTTCTTTTTGACCAGGCTCTTTACGTCATTCCAACGTTTGTTTATCTCGACTCTGTTCCTGGGCAGGGTCCCGACTGCATTGACCTGGTCTACGATCCGGTTCCACATTCTGTTTCTGGTGGCTAGTGGTGTGTGCTGGACCATGTTCCCATAGATTTGTGGGTACACCTTGATGATCTCGTCGACCATGACCGTCAGCTCCATGGGCGTGAACTTGGGCATCCTTTGTGGTGCCATGGTGTTTGTGGTGCTGGTGCGGTGTGTGTTGTGTAATGTGCAGGGGGTTTGTGGTGCCGGTGTTTGGTGGTGGTGGTGGTGGTTGTGATGTGTGCGTTTCTGTGGTGTGCTGCTGTCCTTGCTGTGTCACTGTGTCCTCTCCTCTCCTCTCTGGTTTGCAATGTAGCAAGGGGTTGTGGTCTGTGGGAGTGCTGCTTTTGTACTCACCTATGTGGGTGTGTCCTCATGGTCTGTTGTTTTCAGGTGTGTTGTGTCTGGGGTTCTGGCCTTTGTATTTTTTGTTTGTCCGGGGGGTGTTTTCGGGATGTGTACTGTGCTTGTGTATTTGTGTGTGCCTTGCTGTGTGGACTTATTGGCCATGTTGTGTGCTATTGGTTTTGTGTGCGGATGGTTTCTGTGCAGGTACGTTGGCGCCATGGCTTCTGCCGTGTCGATTCTCATCGGCGTTGTTTGCGCTGGCGGGCGGTATATTTGTTGTTTTTCCGCGCTCATGGCGGTGCGATCGTAATTTCACGTGCGGTGTGTCGGCCGTGTGGGCGGGCGGTTTTGTGTTGTCGTGCGTGTTTCCGTCCGTGGCGGGCGGTTTGACTCCGACTCGGACGATGGCGGGCGGTATTTTGTGTGATTTTTCCGCCGATGGCGGTTTTCGGTTTGTGTACTCATAATGGCGTGGTCGGTGTTCAGGCGGTGTGTGCGGGCGGATTTTTGCCGCTTCCATGCCTGGCGGATTTATTTACGCCGGGTATCGTAATGGGCCCCTAAGTGTTTATGTGTTGTTTTATGCGGGTGGGAATGTATGTGATTTTGTTTTGACACTTTTTATTTTCAGAAGTTCTTCGTATCGGTAGGAGTCGTTTTTTTTTTTTTTTAAAAGAAGTGTATGTCAGTTTTATTGACTAATATATTTGTTACACTTCTTTAAATTTTTCGGTTTTCCTGGAGCGCTTTTTACTATTTTATAAATTTTCGGGATTTTTATGGTTTTCCTATGGACCTTTGCTACATGGATTATTAATTTTTGCTACAGTTGTATTTTTTCATTTTTTTTGGGAAACTGTTTTTTTATATTTGGATTGTGTTAGCAGAAAATGGATTTTACAGCATTTGGAATAAACCTGGTAAGTTTATTTATTATTATTTATTGTGGTTGGGTAATGTTTTTTATTATTATTGTTGTATTTTATTTTATTACAAATATTATTAATGTGTGTTAATATATTTTATTAAAATATTAAAAATATGTTACACATAGTAATTATTTTTGTGATAAAATAAATAAATGTTACTTTTATGGTATGTTTGAAAGATGAGTAATTTGTAATTTATTTGTATTAATGCTTTAAAGAAGAGTTTTGGATATTATGTTTAGGTATTCCAGGCCCTTTGTACTAGGGTACAATTTTACTTGTTGTTCTAGATATTTATGCATTTGTTTAGTTTGTTTTGATGTTTTTGGAGTTAATTGAGTTATGGATTGTTCCATTCGGAACTCTTGATAACTCTGTTCTTTTTGTAGGCATGATATACATTTTTCTAGTGTTGGTTTGGTTCTGCCTGTTGATTGAAGGAAGGCATTATGCCATCCTTCGACTACGTTATTAGTTTTGGATTCCCCATTTAATGTGCTTCTGTATACGTTCCACCAGGGTATTAGGAATTTAGGGTTTCTTCTGTGGCCAGATCTGTGTAGTCTACCGACCCATGTATCCTCAAAATAGTCTAATAGTGGACTAAGGGCCCGATTCTGATGCGGGTTGGAAAAGCTTCCCGACCGAGGGCCTGATTCTGATGCGGTTAGGAAGGCCTCCTAACGGCATTTGCTCCTTCCAAATCGGATCGGGAACGTGTCTTCCCGACCGAGGGCACAATTCTGATGCGGTTAGGAACAAATGTTCCCATTGAAGTCAATGGGAGTTCAACCAAATCGTATCTGGAAGCATCCGGATGCATCCTACTCCGCCGGTCGGACTTTCCCGATCCGAGTGGGTCGGACACCATTTCCCAACCGATTCGGTCGGGAAGCTTTTCCAACCCGCATCAGAATCGGCCC
>CAWUFW010026982.1:0-29630 GCA_963921515.1 Calotriton arnoldi | reverse complement strand
GACCCACGCCAAGGATGCCAGGTCTAACATTTAGTATAAGAAGTTGGCCATCCATCTTTTCAATTTAGCAACTTTTAATGCTTTTGTTGTGTTCAAGGAATGTTCTCCAGCATCAAAGATGACTTTTTTTCAGTTTCAGAAGTCTGTGATAAGCAGCCTTGTTGTAGTGGAACAGGCAAGTGTTCCTAGAGTTGGAGTGGTGGAGGATGTGGCTAGATTGAAAGATCACCACTTTCCTGATTTAATTCCTCCCACGCCCAAAAAAAATCTCGTTAAGAGATCTAGAGTCTGTTTGCAAAGAGGTATGCGGAAGGAGAGTCGTATGCACTGTGCTGATTGTCCTTCTAATCCTGGGCTGTGTGTGCCCACGTGTTTCAGATTGTATCACACTCAAAAGAGTTTTTGAGTCTAATAGTGTACTGCCTGGTCTGTATGGTTTTATATTTATATTTTGTAAGTGAGGTGTCATTTTACTCAGGAGACTAAGGGGAACGCTGTGTGGTAGGTCATTTGTGCCGGCACGGTGATCCCACACAAAAATATGTGGAAAATGTGATTTTTTTTAAAGCTAAATTTGAGGTTTGCAGGGGATTCAGGGTAGGAAAAAGTTAGGGAATCCATGCAAGCCATATCTCTCTGGACTCCCCTGGGTGTCTAGTTTTCAGAAATGTGTGGGTTTGGTAGGTTTCCCTAGATGGCCGCCAAACCCGGGTTCAAAAACCCAGGTGCTCCCCTTGCAAAACCAGGTAGTTTTGTGATAGATAATTTTGATGTACCCTCAATACGTTTTGGGCCCTTGCCTGCCGCGGGTACTTGGCCCACCCACACGAGTGAGGTGCCACTTTTATCAGGAGACTTTTTAGAATCCGGGGTGGGTGGAAGTTTGTGGATCCACGCAGATTCCAGAACTTTCCATAACAAAAATGTGAGGAAAATGTGTTTTTTGACAAAGCTTGAGATTTGCAAGGAATTCTGGGTAACAGAAACTGGTGAGAGCCACACAAGTTACCCAATCCTGGATTCCCATGGGTGTCTAGTTTTCAAAAATGTATAGGTTTTCTAGGTTTCCTTAGGGGCCGGCTGAGCTAGGGTTCAAAATCCACAGCCAGACAATTTGCAAAAAAAGGTCAGTTTTCACTGGAAAAATGTGATGTGTCCACGTTGCGCTGTGGGCTGTTTCCTGTCGCAGGCACTAGGCCTACCCACACAAGTGAGGTACCATTTTCATTAGGAGACTTTGGGGAATGCGGGGTGGGAGGAATTTTGTGGCCCCACGCAGATTCCAGAACTTTCCGTCACAGAAATATGAGGAAAATGTGGGTTTTTTGACAAAGTTTGAGGTTTGCAAGGGATTCTGGGTAACCGAACGTAGTGAGAGCCACACAAATCACCCCATCCTGGATTCCCCTGGGTATCTAGTTTTCAAAATTTATAGGTTTGCTAGGTTTCCGTAGGTGCCGGCAGGGCTAGGGTTCAAAATCCACAGCTAGACAATTTTTAAAACAAAGGTGAGTTTTCACTGGAAAAATGTGATGTGTTCACGTTGTGTTGTGGGCTGTTTCCTGTCGCGGGGACTAGGCCTACCCACACAAGTGAGGTACCATTTTTATCGGGAGACTTTGGGAAATGAGGGGTGGGTGGAATTTAGTGGATCCACGCAGATTCCAGAACTTTCCATCACAGAAATGTGAGGAAAGTGTGGTTTTTTGACAAAGTTTGAGGTTTGCAAGGGATTCTGGGTAACCGAACGTAGTGAGAGCCACAAAAGTCACCCCATCCTGGATTCCCCTGGGTATCTAGTTTTCAAAAATGTATAGGTTTGCTAGGTTTCCGTAGGTGCCGGCAGGGCTAGGGTTCAAAATCCACAGCTAGACAATTTTTTTAAAAAAGGTGAGTTTTCACTGGAAAAATGTGATGTGTTCACGTTGTGTTGTGGGCTGTTTCCTGTCGCGGGGACTAGGCCTACCCACACAAGTGAGGTACCATTTTTATCGGGAGACTTTGGGAAATGAGGGGTGGGTGGAATTTAGTGGATCCACGCACATTCCAGAACTTTCCATCACAGAAATGTGAGGAAAGTGTAGTTTTTTGACAAAGTTTGAGATTTGCAAGGGATTCTGGGAAACAGAACCTGGTGAGAGCCACACAAGTCACCCCTTCCTAGATTCCCTGGGTGTCTAGTTTTCAAAAATGTATAGGTTTGCTAGGTTTCTCTAGGTGCCAGCAGAGCTAGGGTTCAAAATCCACAGCTAGGCACATTACAAAAAAATGGTCAGTTTACACTATGAAAATTTGGTGTGTCCATGTTGCGTTTTGGCCCGTTACCTGTCGCAGGCACTAGGCCTACCAACACAAGTGAGGTACCATTTGCATCGGGGGACTTTGGGAAATGCGGGGTGGGTGGAATTCTGTGGATCCAAGCAGATTCCAGAACTTTCCATCACAGAAATGTTAGGAAAATTTGGTGTTTTTTAGAAAGTTTAAGGTTTACAAGGGATTCTGGGTAACAGAACCTGGTGAGAGCCACACAAGTCACCACATCCTGGATTCCCGTTGGTGTCTAGTTTTCAAAAATGTATAGGTTTTCTACGTTTCCTTAGGTGCCGGCTGAGATAGGGTTCAAATCCCACAGCTAGGCACTTTGCCTAGAAAGTGTCAGTTTTCACTGTAAAAATGTGATGTGTCCACGTTGCATTTCGGGCCGTTTCCTGTCGCGGGGACTAGGCCAACCCACACATGTGAGGTACCATTTTTATTGGGAGACTTTGGGGAATGCTGGGTGGCAGGAAGTTTGTGGATCCATGCAGATTCCAGAACTTTCCATCACAGAAATGTGAGGACTTTTTTTTTTTTACTGATTTTGAGAATTTCAAGGGATTCTGGGTAACAGAACCTAGTGACAGCCACACACGTCACCCCATCCTGGCTTCCCATGGGTGTCTAGGTTTAAAAAATCTATAGGTTTGCTAGGTAATTTTAGGTTCCGGCTGAGCTAGGGTTCAAAATCCACAGCTTGGCACATTGCAAAAAAAAGGGTCCGTTTTCACTGCAACAATTTGATGTGTCCACTTTGCGTTTTGGGCCGTTTCCTGTTGTGGACACTAGGCCTACCCACACAAGTGAGGTAGTGTTTTTATTGGGAGACTTAGGGGAACACAGAAAAGTAGAACAAGTGTTATTACCAATTGACTTTCTTTGCATTTCTGCCTTCCAAATGTAAGACAATTTGTAAAAAAAGAAGTCGTTTTGAAAAATGACCTCTAATTCACATGCTGGTATGGGTACCCACAATTTTGGAGATGTGCAAAAAAAACACTGCTTCTAAACTCTATATTTTGTTCACATTTCAGAAATATATTGGTTTCCTTGCTACCTATTTTTCACACTTTATATTTTACCAAATGAATTGAGATACTCCTGGTACACAATGAAAAACCACAGCATGACGCAGCTCAGTTATTAGCTCTGTGTTCCTCGGGTTCTTGGTGAACCTACAAGTCCTATATATCCCCACAACCTGAAGCGTCAAGTGGATGTAACTTTATATTGGTTTAAAAAATCTGTCATACTTAGAAGTTAGAGGTGAAAACGTTGGCACAAATGGCTGTTTTTTCAACTTAATTTCAATATTTTCTATTTTCAACTGTTACTTTCTATAAGAAAACCTTGAAGGATCTACACAAATGACTCCTTGCTGAATTCAGAATTTTGTCGAGTTTGCAGAAATGTATAGCTTTCTGGGATCCATTATTGGATTCACACCCATTTCTACCACTAACTGTAAGGAGGTTGAAAACACAAAAAATAGGAGAAATAGGCTATGTCCCAGTAAAATGACAAAACTGTATAGAGAATTTTGGTTTTCTGACAAAAGTCTTCCTGTCCCTGAAAGCTGAGAAGTTGGTGATTCCAGCACCATAAACCCTTTGTTGATGCCCTTTTCAGGGAACAAACCAGATGCTTTCTTCTGCAGTAACTTTTTCCCATTTAAATACAACAAAACAATTATTAGCTGTATTTTGGCTAATTTCTCCGTCCCTTACAGGGGAATCCACAAACCCTGGGTACCGTTAGAATCCCCAGGTTGTTGGAAAAAAAGGGCGCAAATTTGGCATTGATACCTTATGTGGACAAAAGGTTACAGGGGTACAAGCGAGAACTACTCCAAATAGCCAAAAAAGGCTTAGCACAGGGGGGAAAAGGCTTAGCAGCGAAGGAGTTAACTTTACTAGTTTTTCCACAGATTCACTCTTAACTTTGCTCTTCGTGTCCACATATCCTCTCCTAATCATTGTTTCTTTTTTCCACAGATTCCCTCTTAACTTTGCACTTTTTCCACAGATTCCCTCATAGATGACTCTTCCCCACACCAGCTTTTCCTCGAACCCTCGCCCTCCCACCCCCAGGCTAAACCACTCTTTTCTCACTCAGCCATTCCCTCGCCCGCTTCCCGCCTCCCACCGACCCTGCCCAGTGCCCCTCCCGGGTAACCTATTTAATGGAGGCCCCCGGGCGGCCCCAATGAGCAGGTCCCCGAGCCAGCTCTCCCCTGCCGCTCGCACCACTCAGCAGGTTATCCCCATAATTTTGCACTTTCCCACAGATTATTCTATTAACTTGGCTTGCTTTTCCACAGATTCCCCCTTAACTTTGCTCTTCTTTCCACAGATTAATCTCCTAACTTTGCTAGTTTTTCCAGAGTCTGGCTTAACTTTGCTCGTTTTACCACAGATTCCCTCTCAACTTTGCTCTTCTTTCCACAGATTCCTCTCCTAACTTTGCTAGTTTTTCCAGAATCCCTCTTAACTTTGCTCATTTTACCACAGATTCCCTCTTAACTTTGCTCTTCTTTTTTCCACAGATTCCTCTCCTAATCGTTGCTCATTTTTCCACAGATTCCCTCTTAACATGGCTTGTTTTTCCACAGATTCCCTCTTAAATTTGCTCTTTTTCCACAGACTTCAGTTTAGACTCCTCTTCCCCACAACCACTTTTCCTCGCACCCTCGCCCTCCCTCTCCAAGGCTAAATGGCTCCTTTCCTACTCAGCCCTTCCCTTGCCCGCTTCCCGCCTACCACCAACCCCATCCATCACCCCGCCCCCCTCTCGGGTAACCAATTTAATGGAGACCGCAGTGCGCCCCAATGAGCAGGTCCCTGGGCCAGCTCTCCCCTGCCGCTCAGGTTATCCCCATAACTTCTTCTTTCCCACAGATTCCTCTATTAACGTTGTACATTCTTCCACAGATTTCCTCTTAAAACTGCTCTTCTTTCCACAGATTACCTTTCCTAACGTTGCTTGTTTTTCCACAGATTCTTTTCTTAACTTCACACTTTTATCCACAGATTCCCTCTTAACTTTGCTCGTTTTTCCTCAAAGTCCCTCTTAGCTTCCCTCTTTTTCCACAGTTTCCCTCATAGACTCCTCTTCCCCACACCCACTTTTCCTCGCACCCTTGCCCTCCCTCCCCTGGGCTAAACTGTTCTTTTCCTGCTCAGCCCTTCCCTCGCCCAGGTCCCGCCTCCCACCAAACCTCCTCAGTGCCTTGCCCCCCTCTCAGGTAACCCATTCAATGGAGGCCTCAGCATTGCCCAAATGTTCAGGGTGTACACTGGTAGGGATTCGTCAATTGACCCACCTGGTTGCCCTTCCACTTTTGGAGTCATTGAAAAAATTGTGTAGGAACTGGCCAGAGGAGTTTTTAATAAAGATCACCATTTATACGTGGGCAGTTTTTACATAGGTGTGCAATTATTTAAGGAACTGCTTGAGGTGGATACTGTGGCATGTGCCACAATCCACTCTTACTGTAAAGGTTGCCCAAAAGACTTCAAAGGGGACAGAGGAGTGCCTTGCGTAGTAATGAACTTCTTGCTTTGACATTTTCAGATAGAAGAGATGTCCACATGCTCACAACTATTCATGATGAAAGCACTTCACCTGTGACTGTTTGGGGTCAGGTAGCAGAAGTGTGCAAGCCTGGTGCATTTTAGACTATAACAAGCACGTGGGAGGTGTAGATAGAATAGATCAAAGGTTGGAGCCTTACAATGCTGCTTGAAAGTCATACATATGGTATAAGAAGTTGGCTGTGCGTTTGTTTCATTTGGCGTCCTTCAATGCTAAAGTTGTTTTCAAAGACTGTACTCCAGATTCCAAGATTAAGTTTGTGCAGTTTCAGCAGTCTGAAATAGGCAGCCTTGTTGAAGCTGAGCAGGCAAGTGTTCCTAGAGTCGGAGTGGTGGAGGAGGTGACTAGATTGGAAGTCTATGTCTGAAGAGGAGTACGAAAGGAGAGTTGTATGTACTGCCCTGAATGTCCTTCTAATCCTAGCTCATGTGTGCCCACAGGATTTAAATTGTATCTTTCATAACTCAAGTATCAGGAGCAACCATGACAGTAAAAGGGAACCTACTGTAGTCTGTATTGCTATATATTTTCGGCTTAGATACCTGGTTGGAAGTAGTTTGATGTGCATAGTTACACCTGTTGAGTATGCAGTCATAGTTGGCATTTCATATTCTACCAATTGGTTGGTTCTTTCTATTTGAAAAAAATAATCTGCTTTTAGTTGGATGTTTTATTTTTTCTCTGTCTGTGCTTTGTGTGTGCAATCTGTTCATTGTGACAGTGTTTTAGAAATGAAAGCTTCATGTGTGGAGTTTCACGGTGATGTCTGAGTTACATTTAGCTGCAGGTGTGTGTGTGGTTGGTGTCTGGCTTGCAGTGTGTGTGGACTGGCATTATGCTGCCAGTTTGTGTGTAGTGACCAGCAATAAGTCACTACACACACACCATCACCGAAACGCCAGTCCATACATTCCGCAAGCTGCTAGGTGGTGCAATTGCTGTCTCTGAACTGGCGTCTGGTTGGTGGTGTGTGTGCAGCAACTTGCTGCTGCATTGGTTCAGTATTCTGAACTTTCAATTATCTTATTAACAGTGCTTTTAATTTTTGTGAAATCTACATTTTGTACATTTTGAACTTTTCCCTCACCCTTGTGCCAAATCCAACTAGTATGTGTGTGTACTTGAGTAGTAGATGGTGGTGCAGTGATGTTTGTCTTTTCTGTTTTTCTCTGCAAGGGTGTACAATGTGTCTAGGGGAAATGTACCAAGCCCAGATATTTACATAAACTAGACAGTAGCTGGAAACCAGGGTGGTGTATCTTGTGTGGATTCTGCAAGATTTTCTGACCCAGAAGCCCTTGCAATCCTCAAACATTTGCTAAAAACACACCCTTTCTTCATATTTCTGTGACTCAAAGTATTGGAATCTGCTGGGAGCCATACATTTTCTGCCACCAAGCATTCCCACATGTCTCCCAATACAAATGGCCCTTCACCTGTGTGGGTGGGCCTAGCACCCACAAAAGGGTGAGGTCCAAGACGCAATGTGGCAACATTAACAAAAGGGGTACCTGCAGTTTTTGGGGCTGGGCTGGGCTGCCACCCAGGGAAACCTTTAAAACCCATGCATTTCTGGGTAAAAAGACACCCAGGGGAGTACCGTGGGGTGTGCCTCCCATGGATCTAACAAAGTTTTCTTACCCACAATGCCCTGCTAACCTCACAATTTGTCATTAAACACACTTTTTTGTGCATTTCTGTGACAACTTTTTCCAGAATCAGAAGAAATCCATAAGATTCCTACCACCCAGCGAACCCCCAATTGTCCCAATAAAATGCAGCCCCACTTGTGTGGCTGGGCTAGTGCCCGTGACAGCAACAAATCAAACTAAAGTCAATGGACTCTTGGCAAATGGACATTCATTGGCCTTGGATTGATCTATTTCTGTTGTGGGCACTAGGCCCAGCCACACAAGTAAGGAACTGTTTTTATTGGGTGACTTGGAAAAGTAGTAGGTGGTAAGAAGTGTATTCCTCAATGCAGATTCCAGAACATTCCTTTGCAGAAATGTGAGATAAATGTGCATTTTTAGTCAAAGTTGGAGGTTTGTAAGGGCTTTGGGTAAAAAAACCTAGTGAGAGACACACAAGTCACCCCACCCTGGATTCCCCCAGGTATCTAGTTTTCAAAAATGTGCAGATTTGCTAGGTATCCCTAGGTGCCAGCTGAGCTGAGACCCAAAATCCATAGCTAGCCACATCGCTAGAAAGGGTCCCTTTTCATTGGCAAAATGTGATTTATCCATGTTGTGTTTTGGTGGCTTTACATTAACAGGCAATAGCCCTACCCACCCAAGTGTTGTACCATTTGTATCTGGAGACTTGGGGTAATGGTAGTTGGTACGAAATGTGTTGTTCACTGCAGATTCCAGAACTTTCCATCACAGAAATGTGAGGAATACGTGTTTTTAGTTTGAGGTTTGCAAGGGCTTCTGGGTAAGAAAAACTGGAGAGTCATGCAAGTCACCCCACCCTAGATTCTCCCGGGCGTCTAGTTTTCAAAAATGTGCAGGTTTGCTAGGCTTCCCTAAATGACGGCTGAGGTAGGGCCCAAACTCCATAGCAAACCACATTGCACAAAAAGGTCAGTTTTAAGTGGAAAAATGTGATGTGTCTAATTTGAGTTATGGCGCCTTTCCTGTGGAAGCTGCTAGCCCTAACCACACAGGTGTGGTAGCATTTTTATCAGGAAGCTTAGGGGAAAGGTATGTGCTAGGACATTTTTGCTACCTGCAGATTCAGACGTAATGGTATATAGCTTTTGTAAATCGACCATTGTGACAAGAAGTTACAAATGAAAATGTCACAAATTAATGTTATTTCCTACTGATTTTAAAGTTGTTTTATTTCAACAGTTAGTTTCTTTAGGAAAACCTTGAAGCAGCTACACAAATGACCCCTTGCTGAATTCAGAATTGTATCTGCTTTTCAGAAATCCATAGCTCTCTGGGATCACCCTAGGGTTTCACTACAGTTTCCACCACAAACTGGAAGTAGGTTGAAAGCACAAACATTAGGAAAAATGGTCTACCACTTTAAAAAATGGCAAAACTGTGGTAAAAAAATGTGTTTTGATTCAGCTCTGCATGTTCCTGAAAGTGGGGATAATGGTGACGTTAGCACAGCAAGCCTTTTGTTGATGCCATTTTTTGGCGAAAAACAGACACTTTTTTGCAAAACACTTTTTTCTATTTTTCCCCAAAAACTCAAAATGTAGCTATATTTTGCCTATTTTCTCAGTTCCCTCCAAAGGAATCCACAAACCCTGAGTATCTTTGGACTCCCCAGGATGTTGAAAAAAATAAGGATGCAAATTTGGCGTAGATACCTTATGTTGAAAAAAATGATGGATGCCTAAACGCAAATTACCCCAAATTAACCCAAATAGCCAAAAAAGGGCTTAGCATTCTAGGGGGAAAAGCTTAGCAGCCAAGGGGTTAAAACGAGCCTCATGAGTGTTAATTAAGTTTCTTTCCGATAAGAGGTGCTGACTCCCTCTGACTTGAAACATATCAAATGTGCCTTTCTCTGTTTTGACTGCACACTCTTTGAAAACAGGAAAATGCCAAGTTTGCCAGAATCTACATGGTCAGCTTGTGAGTGACTTTATGACTCACTGACAGGCAAAGAGAAATGTGCACCACATTCAGGCAGAACTCCACAGCTCTCAGTCATGGCCCATTCACAACCTAAACTCACACAACTAAATAGGGGTGAATCTTTTCATATGAAGCACCATCGGCCAGATGCACAAAGCATTTTTGTGGTTGCAAACGGGTTTGTGGTTTCAAACGGGCCGATTCACAGAATCGGCCGTTTGCAAACACAATAATGCTTTTTAAAATGTACAAAGCCCTAGAATCGCAAATTTGGTTTGCGATTTGGTATTAGGAAGGGGTGTGTTTAGGGCGTCCCTTTCTAATGCCAAATCGCAGTGGTACGTGTGAATGTTTTGCAACCAAAATGTGGTCGCAAAACATTCACATTTTATTGCCTACTTCAAGTAGGTGGTAACCCATTCACAAATGGGACGGGTTCCCCAAGGATCTTCTTCCCTATGTGAATGTTTGTAAAAACATTTTTTAACAGCTGGCAGTGGTCCCACGGACTACTGCCTACTCTTACAAAGTGAAACAAAAACGCATCCCATTTTCCGTTTAGGAAAACAGGCTGCGTAAAAAAAAAAGATTGCATTATTGAAAAGCAATCCCAGACATGGCCCAGCAGGAGAAGCAGGCCACCATCGGTGTGATTACAGCGAGTCTCAATGGGTCGCAAACCGAGACTTACCTCATTAATATTCATGAGGTAGGTCGATTTGTAAGGCACTGGGAATCACAAAATGTGTGGCACACACATTTGTACATTGGTGTTTGTGGTTACCAAATAGCAAATCGCAAAAGTTCGCTGTTTAGTAATCACAAATGAATACCTTTGTACAGATGGCTCTATATGTGTGTAACATGATGCTAAAGAAAACTAAGGAAACACACCATTCAGGAAAAAATAAAGGGCCAGATATACGACTGTTTTCTTGCGGTCGCAAAGGGGTTTTAGGCCCGTTTGCGACCTCAAAAAACGTGTTAGCCATGTACCAACCCTATTTTGCGAGTCACAAACAATTTGCGACTCGCAAAATAGGGTTAGCGACTCGCTATTAGGAAGGGGCGTTCCAAGGGTGTCACTTCCTAATAGCGTCTCCAAAACCAATGTATGAATGTTTTGCAACCGCAATTGCGGTCGCAAATCACTTGCAGTTTACCAGGTTTCTGCCAAGAGCCTCTTCTCCCAGTTATCATCTTCATCTAGCCAATGAATTGCATGTTGTAACTGGCAGGCCATATAATAAAATTCCAGACGGGGAACTTCCAGCCCCCCTCTTTGCCATGTTCTCTGTAAAGTGGACAGGCTCACCCTTTTACGTTTAGAGCCACATACCAGGTTGATTATCAAACTATTTCGTGATTAGGAATTTCATAGAACAAGTGTTGTACCAAGTATAAGCACCGGGGCAAAATAATCATTTTTATAATAGCAATTCTGCCCATGAGGGACAGCGGCAGCTCTTTCCAAAAGCGCACCAAACCTCTTATACCTTCCACAACCTTCCCGATATTGAGCTCCAGGTGTCTCTCGGGTGTGCACGCCAGTCTGATTCCCAGATATTTAGGTTCAACTTCCACCCATTGGAGTCCTACCACTGGTAGGAAATCCCAAGGTCTCTGGGCTAGCCAACCAATCTGGAGTAGTTTTGATTTATTGGGATTTGTTTTTAGTCCCCATATTTCACCAAATCTCTGCAGTATGTCTAATAATCTAGGAACCACTTGCGTTGGTTACCGAATATACACCAAGGTATCATCTGCATACACAGAAACCACATGATTAGTGGCGCCCAATCTGATTCCCCACCCCTCCATCTGCTTCCTTAAAGTTGTTGCCAAACGTTTCATCGCCACTGCAAATAAAAGTGGCGACAGTGGACACCCCTGTCTAGTACCACGCCTCAGCTTAAAGGCCCCCTAAATTATACCACCAATTCCACCCGGGCTTGAGGGGCTGTGTACAACAGTTGTAACCAGCAAAGGAATCCCATCCTCATCCCCATTGGCCACAGGACCGCCCAAATATAGGACTAATTAGACGAATCAAAGGCTTGTTCAATATCAAGCAATGCCAAAGCATGGTTTTCCCTTTCCAGGGACAGGGAATGTCATATATGGGCCAATCGTTGTAAGTTATGGGCTGTGCTACGTTTGGGGATGAATCCCGATTAGGGTGGATCAAGTAAGGCATATGTGGTAAGAGAAAGGCCGCTAGTACACCGCTCAAGATTTTCATGTCCAAATTTAAAAGCGAGATCGGTCTATACGAACTCTGTAGCTGTGGGTTCCTATTTGGTTTGGGGATCATGATCACTAGGGCCTCTCTCATATAGGCCGGTAGGGTCTGCGCTAGCAAGGCCTCATTATACACCTCTAGTAAGTGGTCCACCAATAGTGGCGCAAATTTACTATAGAACTCAGACAGGAAGCAGTTGCTGCCTGGGCTTTTAGCTGGGTTTCATCCCTGTATGATCTCCATCAGTTCCTCTTTAGTAATTGGGGCATCTAACAACGCGCTCACCTCTTTCTCTAACCGGCGTAGACCCAGTGAAGTCAGAAATTCCCCAATCAACTCCAGGGGTGGGGGGAATTGTTTTGTATACACCTTTGCCAGGTGATCCATCAAAATACCAAGGAGCGTCGCTTGGTTATATATCGCAGTCCCATCAGCTGCCTGCATTTGTATTATGGGTAATATTGGCTTCTCACTTTTTATCAATTTAGCAAGTAAGGCCCCTGATCTATCTCCCTCCATGTGCAAGCACTGCTGATACGCGGTACGATTAAATTTTTCAAGGCGGTGCAAGGACTCTAATAAGTCCCTGCGGGCTGTATACCATTCATCTATACAATGGGGGTTTGTGGGGAGGCACGCCTCTATGTCCCCTAATTTCCCCTCCTGTATCTTTATATCCCACTCAAGCTGTTGGCGTTCCCCATACGAAGTCTTAATACAGGGCCCTCTAACTGTCAATTTCATGGCCTCCCATTCCGTCGCCCTCGTGGACGTCGACCCCCAATTCTCCTCAAAGTAACTAGATAGCTCTTCTGCAATTGTCTTGGCAAAGGGTGGATCCGAAAGTGCCTCGACCTGCAGTCTCCATGTAGGTATTGCCGGTCGTGGATGCCCAGTACCAAGGGTAAGCAACACTGGGGAGTGAGCCGAGAGACACATGGGTAAATAGGCTATTCCTTCTACGTCAGGGGTGAGGTCCATTGATAAAAAGCACTTGTCTAGCCGGCTTAATGTGTTAGTCGCGGGTGTGTGACAAGAGAAATATGTCCTATCTGAATACCTCACCCTCCATATATCCCATAAGCCCAACCCTAATAGGGTATCCCTGATGATCTCTGTCAACTTCGGTTTGGTATTCTTTCTGGGAGGCTCACAGTCCAATGTCCCATCCAGGACACAATTAACATCCCCATCATGATCACCCCCGCCCCCAGATATGGTGTCACTGCAGCAACCACAGCGGGGAAGAATTCCAGACAGTTGGAGTTAGGAGCATATACATTGATGAGGCATACCTCTCGTCCATCTAATCTGCCATGCAGAATCACATATCATCCCTCCGGGTCTGTTACGTGATATAAGTGCTGGAGCAGGACCCCAGGAGCTACCCAAATAAGGGCCCCTCATGCAAATCCTGAGTAAGAGGTGACGTAAATCTGCCCCCTCCATCTGCATCCTATGCAGGGTATTGTGTCTCCTCAGACCACCCTCTGCTTGTTATGATGGTGAGACTTTTATACAACTTCCTTACTATTCAAATTTTTAATGCATAAACGTGTAGATTTTCTGTAGGACATCACTTCTTTTACTATGACACCGCATTTTAAGTAGCATCAAGTTGAAATGTCCAAAGCGTTTTTCTTTTGTTCTACATAGCGCAGGCTATGGAGAGCTTTACATAAGCACCAGTTATGTTAATTGCACAATGTCACACAATAAAAATTATTTTGGCACGGAGAGATTAAGGGACTGATTTAGATTTTGGCAGACGGTTACTCCATCCCAACGGTGACTGATATCCCATCCGCCGAAATATAAATCCCTTAGTCTATTATGGGATTTATATTTCGGCGGATAGGATATCCATCACCGTTGTGATGGACTAACCCCTTCGCCGAAATCTAAATCAGGCCCTAAGTGATTTACCCTGAATCAGAGTATGTTACACTCATTTTTCTTTGGTACAGAGAGATTAGGTGATTTGCCCTGAATCAGAGAATTAGAATTGAGCCAACGCTGAGACTTGAACCTGGTTCCCCAGTTCCAAAGTCGGCAACTCTGGACATAATACCACGTCCTCTCCCGATGCATCCTCAATTTAACTTCAAGGAGAACAGCATTTATTTGCACCCACTCGTCTTCTCTTTTCTTGTTCCAAGATATAAGGCTGTGGAGTGTGTTAAAAAATAGGGAAGGGAGTGGAAGAGAGTATAAACAAAATGGCATGTGGTCACACGGGGCTTCTGCCAACAGCAATACCGCAATCCTTATTGAGGCTTAGCCCCCCCATGCCTACTGGCATTTACAGCCTGCAGCATTGAGTGCAGGGTAGCGATCCCATATCCATCTGCATGTGTCTGCGGGGGGCTGAAACAGTGAGACGTTGTATCAACTGACGATGATGCAGAGCCTACCCAATGTGCTGTGTGTACCATACCTGATGCGCAAGTCCTCCCCGTTGGTCTCACCTTGAGCAGCATGCCGAATGGAGACTCCCTGCTATCGGGCAGGAGGTGGCAGTCTGTTGTGCAGCCTCCTGTGCTCATTCCCGCTGTGCCGCCTCCCCCATGAGCCTGCCTGCTAAGCGGTGGTGACCACGCCTCTGCAGTTTGGGGCACCAGTGCCTTCAGCCATACTTGTCGGAGTGGGTCTGCTCCGTGCTGCACCACCTGCAGGCAGTAGGTTGTTACTATAATTTTGGAACTCTTGTTGGTGTCCAGCCTTCTGTTGCCCGCAGATGGCATCACTGAGGAGGGGCCGAGGTCAGCGGCACCTTCTACGTCACAGCACCTGCATGTGGGACCCACCGGCAAGGTCTGCTCCTCGGGCCCGGACTTTCATCTCCACACGGCCCTGTGTCTGGGTGTGGTCTCAACCAAGTGCATTGGGGACTGGGATACCAGTGCACAACCTGCCCTGACCCTCTTCTTGTTGGTGCCAGCAGATATCCCTGTAGACCCGGTCTGAGCAGAGTTTCACACCCTCCCGGCAAGGGCGACAGCGCAACCTTCTCATGGCCTATGATCAGCAGCTGGCCCCAAGGTCCCACACCCTGGCCTTCCTGTCCATGCTACCAGTCCTGCAGCCCCTCAGTAAGTTAATTGACCCAGCTACGGCAGTACCACGTGGATGACGTGCGCATGTAAATGTTGAGCAGTCTCAACAATTATTTTCACACCACATGCAAGATGACAGTACAGTGAATAGGTCCCTGCTGCTCTATTTCGAAGATATACAAGCTGTTTCAGAACCTAATACATGGCGGCACTGAATGGCCACATTGATCCCCAACTTAATCCTGACTAAGAACACTTTAAACTGCGCCAAACCAGCCAGCGATATATGGTTTCCACGGGCACCTCAGGACCCTGGCTACTGCCTGTGTCGATGATGAGCAACACAAGGAAGTCCGAGTGCTGTTCATCCAAAGCTGTCACTTCTCTGTCTTGTGCTATCCCATTCTACGCCAGCCAGGGATCAAGTTGGAGGACATTCTGATCCTTGTGCACTCACACGAACTGTCGAACAGTCAGGCGGAGCAGATAAAACATGTGCTGGGCCAACATCCTGCCCACCTGCTGGCAAGCAAGTCTCTGAAAGTCAAGGAGGAGTAGAAACCACCAGCAAAAGTGCCAGACAATGCAGCAACTGTATCCATGACCAAGAGGCCACTGACACATGCCCAGCACAATGCTGATCATGCTCCAAATGTGGTAAGCCCAACCACTTTGTCAGGGTCTGCCGCAGTGGTGGCAAGGGGAGAAGGATCGCAGCACACTCCTAGGCCACATCTGCCCTGAGACAACTGTCGCTAGACGATGAGCCTGGTGGCACCCACCACTCAGTACTCTGCGTGCCAGAGGAGAGAATCACCAGCGACGAGGAAGAAAAGTTTATGATCTCGTATGCTTGGGCAGCACAGAAGTATGTGAGCCCTCTGCCGATATGCAACATCCTCGTTGCGGAGTGTAAAGTCAGTGCCATTGTAGACACCTGGGTGTTGGTTAATGTTATGGACTGGCATCAATACACATTGCTGGCACCAATGCTACCACTGTCGCCCAGCTCAATGAAAATCTATGCCAACAGGAGGCAGAAGCCGCTAACGCTGGTAGTGCTTTCCAAGTGGAAGTGATCAATAAAGCGTCAGGTAGATAACCAAGTTGCACGTAACAAAGGAAGAAAGTGGCACAATGCTAGGCTGCCACACGGCAGAAGAACTAGAGTCAGTGTTCTTTGCCAGATGCATCCATGAGGCATAAGCCCACAACATCCTGAGGACTGAGGACAGCTATCCCAAGGACTTGGGTGCCTCAAGGGCACCAAAGTGAAGCTCTACATTGATCAGACAGATAAATCGACTGACATGTGTCATAGGAGTGCTGTTTCATTTCCACCTGCTGGTAGAAGACGTAATTAGTAAGCTGGAGCAACAACTCGTCATCGAGAAAGTGTTGGGGCCAACACCATGGTTTTCTCCATTAGTAGTCGCACTCAAGCTGTAACAGCCAGGGGCCATCAGGCTGTGCGGACATTAGGCTAACCAATAAGGTGATCAGGTGAGAGTGCCATCTATCGTCCACTATGGATGATGTCATCACCGAACTCACTGGTGCCCACTGGTTTTCCAAGCTTGACATAAATGCTGGGTACCACCAGCTGGCGCTGGACCAGGAAAGCAGGTATATCATGACCTTCTCCGCACAAGTCGGACTGCGGAGGTATCAGCACCTCTTTTTTGGTATCTCCTCAGAGGTGGAGGTTTTTCAAAATGCCATTCACCAGGCACTGTCAGGGCTTGAGGGTGTACTCAACATGAGGGATGACATCTTCATCTACTCCACGACCTTTGCGGTGCATCACAGCAGGATCCGGGCGACACTCCAGAGACTGGATGAGTAGGGATTGGCCCTGCATAAAAGCAAATGCTCCTTCTTCAATTCCACCATGAGTGTTCTGGGAATTACTTCGAAAGTGAAATTGTAATTGTATTTATATAGCGCTTCGTACCCCTGACGAGGAATCGCAGTGCTTTTTCAGTGAGTAGCACGCTACTCCGGCACCCAAACAGGATTAAAGGGAAATTAGTATAGGGAAATATGAAATTAGTTTGATCGGTGAACATGTAAGTCTGTTAGCTGGATTGAAAGGATAGTGGAGGGATAGAAGAGGGAAGGTTTTGCATTTATATAGCACTTGCTACCCCTGATGAGGTGTTGAAGCACTTTTTGGCAGGTAGCGCGCTACTACGGAACCCAAACAGGATTAGAGGGAAATTAGTTTAGGAAAATATGAAATTAATTTTATCGGTAGACATGTTAGTCTGTTAGTTGGATTGAAAGGATAGTGGAGGAAAAGGAGAGGGATGGTTTAATATTTATATAGCGCTTGCTACCTGATGAGGTGTTTAGGCACTTTTCGGCAGGTGCATCACTTGACACAATATCGACAACAGAAATGTCGACCTACAAAAATATTGTGACAAAAATATTGTGACAAAAATATCGTTGACAAAAATATCGACCTCCTATCTACATAATGGTAAGTACAAAAATATCGAGAAAAAAAAATATTGTTGTTAAAAATATCGTTTTTTAAAAAATGTTTAAAAAATAATGTAAAATAAATTAAATAATACATATAATTAAAAGAAAACATAGTTAGAATTATTAAAAAATGTTTAAAATTATAAGTAATAAATATAATGTAAAAATAAATTAAACATACATATATATAACATATAATATATATTTACTTAATAATATTAATAAATAAATATTTTAATAAATTATAAAATGTTAGAAACATATTAAAAATTATAAATATATATATATATATATATATACATGCACCTGTAAAATAAAATTAATAATAAAATATATATATAATAAATTAAAATATTAAAATATTTTTATTTTTATAAAACCACATTTTACACTACATTAACTGCAACAGTAGAGAAAATGTTGGATAGCGAAGGGTATAAAATTACTATTCCCACTCCAAGGAGTGCAACAGTAGGGAAAGTGTAGGATAGCGGAGGGGAATAATTTACTATTCCCACTCCAACGAGTGCAACAGTAGTGAAAGTGTTGGATAGCGGAGGGGAATGGTTTACTATTCCCACTCCAGCAAGTACAACAGTAGGGAAAGTGTTGGATAGCGAAGGGGAATAATTTACTATTCCCACTCCAGCAAGTGCAACAGTAGGGAAACTTTTGGATAGCGGAGGGGAAATATTTACTATTCCTACTCCAGGGAGTGCAACAGTAGGGAAAGTGGTGGATAGCGTAGGGGTAAAAATTACTATTCCCACTCCAGGGATAGCAACAGTAGGGAAAGTGTTGGATAGCGTAAGGGTAAAAATTACTCTTCCCACTCCAGGGAGTGCAACAGTAGGGAAAGTGTTGGATATGGGAGGGGAATAATTTACTATTCCCACTCCAGCAATTGTAGCAGTAGGGAAAATGTTGGATAGCGGAGGGGAATAATTTACTATTCCCACTCCAGCAAATTAATTAGCATTAATTAACAAACAATTAATTAATTAAAAATAATTTACCTCCGACCATATTCCCCTATAAATGACAGCACCAATGTCGTAAAGCATGACACAATTAACATAATTAATTAACAATTAATTACTCAATTAATAACAATTAACAAGCAAATTAAAAACAATTATTAATAAATTAATTCACACAATTAACACTATAAAACAACATTAAATAAATATTATATAAAAAATATTAATTAATTCATTATAATTAAATTACTTCCCACCCTACTCCCCTATAAACCCACAACCCGCTCCTAAAAAAATGACACAATTAACATAATTAACAATTAATTAATAATTATTAACAGCCAATTAATAAATAATTAATAATAAATTAAGTTCCACAATTAACAATATTAAATATTAAATACATAAATATTCATTAATAAAAAATATTAATTAATTAATTAATTATAATTAAATTACTTCCCACCCTACTCCCCTATAAACCCACAACCTGCTCCTAAAAAAATGACAATTAACATAATTAAGAATTAATTATTAATAATTAACAACCAATTAATAACTAATTAATAATAAATTAATTTCCACAATTAACGATATAAAATATAAAATACATAAATATTAATTAATAAAAAATATTAATTAATTAATTATAATTAAATTACTTCCCACCCTATTCCCCTATAAACCCACAACACGCTACGGAACTAAAACGCAAAATGTAATTAACAAAAAATTAATAACTTCTAAAAATTATTAATAAATGTATTATAATTAAATTACTTCCCACCCTATTCCCCTATCAAACCACAACCCGCTACGGAACTAAGACGCAAAATGTACTTTAAAAAAAATAATAACTTCTAAAAATGTAACACATATATTAAAAAACAAATGCAATACTTACACAAAAAAATAGAACACATACATTTAAAATACACACTAAAATACATAACACTAACTAAAACATTGATATTTTTAACAACGATATTTTTGCAAACGATATTAATGACTTCGATATTTTTAAAAACGATATTACTTACCTTAAACTCGACATTCTTGACAACGATATTCTGACAGTCGATACTTTTGTATTACGATATTTTGCACTCGATATTAGTGCAAGTCGACATTTACAACTCGATATTATGTCTGTTTACCTCAGCAGGTAGCACGCTACTCTGTAACCCAAACAGGATTACGGTGAATTAGTGAAGGGAAATTTGAAATTAATTTGATCGGTGGACATTTTAGTCTGATAGTTGGATTGAAAGGCTAGTGAAGGATCCACATAAAGCTGATGCCATCCAGCACGCCACAGACCTCAGATACCAACAGAAGGTGCGGAGCTTCCTAGGGATGGCGACATACTTTGGAAGGTTCATGCTAAACCTGGAAACCATATCGGAGCCTCTTTGAAAGTTGAAAAAGCCGAGTCTGTGTTGATGTGGACTGGAGGGGGCTGAAAGGGCCTTTAAAGAATTGCAGAAAGTGTTTCTCAGGGATACAATCATGTGCTACTTTATTCCACAACATCCCACAGGGCTAATTGTGGATGTCAGCCCTGTAGGTCTCAGGACAGTACTTACCCTTGAGCAAAGCCCAGGAAAGTGGCTACTGATCGCATCTGCCAGATGGGCGCTGATGGTAAACGAGACCAAGTATGTCCAGAGTGAGCATGAGGCCCTCTCCATCAGGTGGGGAGGTGTAAGCACTTCCACTTATACCTATGTGGGTGACGATTTCAAATGGTGACTGATCACAAGCTGTTGGTGACCCTGTTTGCAGGCACGTCTTTAAACCCGCCCTCACAAATTGAGTTGTGGGCAGTACAGCTGTAACCCTATGACTTTTACAGTGCTCTACTGACCCGGTGCCAACAACCTCGTGGATTACCTCTCCAGACACCCACCACCCAAACAAGCAGTAAGGGATCAAAATGCCACAGCTGCAGAACAATTTGTTAACATGGCCCTGCAGGCAACCTGCCCTAAAGTCCTGTCCATAGAGGAGATCAAGGAAGCCACAGCCAAAAAGTACCCCAAGCCATTGCCTGCAAAAAGTAGCCCAAGCCGTTCACAAGCACCAATGGAGAAGATTCCTAGGGGGAGCCAGTCACTGGAGCTCAGTGGACCAGATGGAAATGACAGAATTCTATAGGATAAGGGATGACTTCAGCCCCATGACAGAGGGTGTCATCTTGCATGGTGGAGCATCATCGTGCCCTGAGCATTCTAGGAAAGGACGGCAGACCAAGCTCATGAAGGCCACCAAGGAGCAGCAAAGACAAAAGCCAGACTGGTTCCCTGAGATGGATAAAATGGTGCAGAACAAGGTTGGAATGTGTCACTCATGCCAAATCACCGGCCTACTGCCGGCACCGGCCAGGATTCAGATGGGTGAGGCCAACACAGAACCATGAAGTGTGCTGAGCATGGACTTCAGCAGTTTCCCAGATGGCCACGACAAGGTGATGATCATAGACAGCTATTCAAAGCACCCAAATGTCGGGGTGGCCGCTTCCACTGCTTTTTCTGCCCTCCGGCCTATACTGGAAAAGGCCTTTGTCAATTTTGGATTGCTGCACATCATTGAGACTGAAACGGCCCCCCATTCCAAAGCCAAGAACTCAATGAGTATCTTCAGTCCCTTGGGGTGAATCACTGGTGATCCACCAGTAAAAAACATCTGAGGGACCCCAAGCCAATGTGGAGGCCGAACGATTAATGAGGATCTTGAACAAATCTCTTCAACAACAGGAGGAGCTAGAATGGTGTCTGCACCAATTTCTGAAAAACTGCCATAATACGCTTCATAGCACGAAATCCAAGTCACCCATTGCCTTGTTTTTCAGGTGATGGGTGAGAGATAGTATTCTGGTTGGGGCTGGTTGGTTGCTCGAGCCCATGGATGCTGCCACTGTGAAAAGCCACCAAAGACCAGGCCAGTGAGGCCAGGTGGGCTTTAAATCATTTCCTGCAGGTGGGAGACACAGTGCTGCTGCAAGACTGGAGTCCTGGGTAGAAGTTTAGAACCCCCTTTGAAAGAGGTCAGCGGTGAGTCACGAAGCAGAAGGGCACCATGGTCACTGCTGCAAGAGGGCAAGAAGTGGTCAAGAGCAATGTCTCCTGGTTTAAGCGAGTGCCAGCTGAAGACAAACCACCAGTACCCTGCGATGGGACAGTAGAGGGGGATGGAGATGAGGACAGTTGGACAAGGACAAGCTAGTGGACCAACCCACCAATCCCAGACGCAGCACCGTCCCAATGTGAGGAAGAAGATAACTTGTCTTGGTAGTCTTGGGGAGGGATGGGGAGTACCACCCGGGCCGTACAGGCATGGTGATGATGTGTGCATGCATCTTTAAGCTGGCTGTGGCTGAGAGTATAAATAAAAGGGAGTAAGGTTGCACTGGGCTTCCGTGGACAACAATACCCAGTGTGTGGTTATTTGTTTTATGAGCAGCAATCTTTATTGAGGCCAAGTACCCCCATGCCTACCGACGTTTACAGCCTGCAGCTTTGAGTGCAGGGCAGCAAACCCCCACCCAATTGAGTGTGCCCGCTGGGCTGAAACTGTGAGAAGTCGCAACAAGGATGATACACAGGCGACAGCAGCATACAGAGACCAAATGCACTTTTCTTTGAAGCGAGATTGGAGGGAAGGGTGCACCCATCTATAAGTTGGTAGTCCGGTCATGGCCAAGCACGCCCATGCATAAGGCCTGCATATGCACATGGTTAAAATGAAGCAGGGGGCTCAGGATCCAACCCGCTCTATGGAGAGCAGCCATTGGACAAACAACAGGCAGATAACAGGGAACTGCCTGGAGTACAGTAGTGACTAAAAATCTTTGCCAACCAATAGTGGTTTGCAGCCCCTCGCTGTCACATTCAAAATATGTCAGCTGAGTTGGAAATGAACAGGTCCGAACTAAGCACAAGGTAACAACAAAGCTAGGCCACAGCTGTGTTATATCAGATTTAAGTGTGAGGAGTGGCGGATGAACTGTGTATTTTAACAGTCCAAAATGAAAAATGACATCAATATATTGTAGAATACGTTTAAGTATTCTAAGGTATTTAGTCAAGCCCTTTTACAAAAGATCCAGATATAGTCTGACAAAAATGCTATTTTGTCACCATATCAAGCAGGCGTTAGAGAGAAGACAGGGACAATAGACCAGGTCTTCCGCCTCCTGCTCCTTTACAGGAAAGTTGTAGTCATCGGGCAGGGTAGTCCATATTTAGCTTTTATCGACTTAAAGACGGCGTTCGATTTAGTGCCCAGACAGAAGCAGTGGCAAGTCCTCAAAGGTAAAGGAAACTCCCCTGTTGTACTTACTTCATGACAACAACTTTGCCCGGGTGAGGTAGGGCCTGCAGGGTCAACTCACAGAGCGCATCCTTGTCAGTAGGGGAGTTTGTCAGGGATGCGTTCTGGCACCTTCGCTTTTCTCCCTTTGCATGAACGAAGTTGTAAGTTTTCTATCGCAGGAGTCCGCCGATGCTCCATTTCTTTGTGGGAAAAGATAGTGACTTTATTGTTCGCAGATGATACCTTTCTGGCGTCTAAAACCCCGGGGGGGCTACAACTATTACTAAATAGATTTAAACTCTCCTGCGATACTTAGGGTCTCGAAATTAACACGTCAAAAAACTAAATTCATGGCCTTTAATCCCCATAAGTCCTACAGAGGCAGGCCGATTTTAGGAGAAGCTCCTTTGGAAAGAGTAAGCACTTTCGACTACCTAGGCGTAAAACTATCCAAGAAAATGCACTGGAAACCCCACATATCGAAAATGGCATTGAAACACAAGCAGATGGGGCTCTGGGGAAAGAACACCACTCCTCTCTCAGTAGACCAGTTGCTGCTGGTCTACTGAGGGCCTATGACCTAAAAGTAGTCAGTTCCGCGCTGTATGGGTCAGAACTGTGGGTCTTCGACAAGATAGAGGAACTTAGTAGGTCAGAGCATACATTTTTAAGAAGTCTAGTGATGTTGCCCCAGATTACTCCACTCCACCCTCTAATGCTAGATCTGGGGCAACGCACTATCACTGATATAGTCAAACTTCGGCCACTGTTATTTTGGGCCAGAATCCAGGGGACCCCGGAATTGCTGCCATATGCTAAAGCCCTTGCGGAGGTTACCGGCCTAGACACTGCCAATAAAATTGGGTGGCTAAACAACATAAGGAGACTCCTTTTAGATATAGGGCTCGGGGGAGCTTTGGAAAATTTCGACCTATCTCTGCTTCAAAAAGATACAGTAAAGAGGCACTACTGGAACTGGGTTGAACAAATTGATGTTGGCAGGAGTGACCAGGGAAAACTTACAACAGAATTTATGTTTTATAAACAGGTAAGCTCCCTGGAATCCTATCTTGATTTAATCAAAATACCCCTCTACAGGAAACTATACATACTATTTAGGTTTGGCACCCTTCCTCTGAATGATCTAGTGGCCAAATGGCATAACAAAACTCCGACATCAAGTAATTGTCATAGCTGCAAGGCCTCCGCGGAGTCCGTGGCACACTTGATGTTTGCCTTCCCGGTTTATGTGCGCCCTAGACTAAAATGAATCAAGCCAATTTGCCACCTAATGGGCACACGGAATTACCGGGTCGCCTTGCGTATTCTTAAATCAGACACTAGATCAGTCTTTGCCTGTGCAGTTGCTAAGTTTCTTGGCAGTATGTGGGGCATTAGTAGAAAGGCACCAGTAGATAGCCCATGAAGCGGGCTGACCCCTTTTACTTACAATGCTGTCTGTGACATAAGGAGTCTTTCCTATAATTCCTTTTAATTTAAAAGTTATAGAATTGGGCTACAAGAAGAGCCTTGGAGAAACGTGTTGCACAAATAATATCTAAGGGGCATATTATCAACGGCCAGCGATAATTATCGCTGGCCGTACATAGCGATAGAAATATTATCGCTGGCTATCGCTGAATATTATCGCCATGATAACGCTATATTTACAACGCATAGCGCTATGGCGATAATATTTCAGCGATAAGCGGTAGTTTCAATGGAACATCACTGGTTTTCCAGCGATGTTCCATTGAAAACAGCGATAACATTGCTGATACGACCCTGTGGTCGTATCAGCATAATCCATCTCCCATTAAAAGTATGCTTTAGTCAGGAATTTAACAGACGTTAAATTCCTGAGTTAAGGCTGAGGTAGCGCGATTTTTTATCGCTGCACTCTCCTTGTTAATATCGCGAAGCTGCCTTCACGATATTAACATGTGTTGTTTTCACAGCCACGCCTTCTTTGCATCTCATTAGCGATGCGAGGCGAGGCTGTGAAAAAACGGGCTCTACATCAAGGAAACACGCGCTAGCGTGTCCTTGATGATATTGCGATATAATTATCGCCGCTTTTCGCCCGAAAACGGACGCTAAAGCGGCGATAATTATATCGCCAGCCCTTGCTAATATGCCCCTTAGTACTTTTTTTATACAGCAGAAAGGTTGGCTCTGACAAAACAGTCAATAAGTTTAACATAGCTTTGTGATTTTTCGGTCATATCTATTTCCTTGCAAATATGCCTCTTTTTAACTTGTAATGGAATCAAATTTTTAAAGAATTTTTGTATGGATTTTTACTCTTTTTAGCACAATTGTTAACTTAAATGAACTTTTATTACTCTATCATGTAGCTGTTTCATCATGATGGTTTTCTCTTGTGTTCGCTTCTAAAGATCTTGTAAATGAGAAAACTTTTAAGGCATGAATGCCGAAATAAAATTCATAAATGATAACAGTATTCTAAATCTCATCCAACTTAAGTTTCAGTGCTGGAGAGTAAAGTTACGCTCTTATGGAGGTCCTAACGTCCACATTTTAAAAATACTTCAAATCTTGGTGTAGACTCTCTATGCTTTAATGGGTGTTTCTCTCAGCAGCAGTTGGTCGTGTTCTATCAATTGTTGATGTTAGGGTCTTACGAGTTGTAATAAACTTCCGCTCGCCCTGCTCTTTGTCTTTAATATAGAGCTATAGGGCCAGATGTACCAACATTAGGAATACTGCTTTCCTAATTGTGATTCTCTCCGAATAGCAATTAGGAAATTGGAATTCCTAATGTATGAAACTCTTTTGAATTTCATTAGCGATTCCTAGTGGGTCGCAAATATACCTACCCCATGCATATTAATTAGGGTGGGTAGCGATTTGCGACCCATTAGGAATCACAGCCATCACAGGGATGGTGACCTGCTGAGTAACCCTGGGCACTGTACTCCGCTCCGCTGGCGGAGTTTGCGGAATTTTGCATACTCCGCGTTCAGCGGAGAACGTGAAGCTCCTGCAAAACTTCCGACTCCGCAGCAAAGCAGAGTTCAGCCCCGGACCCTCCCGCCTCCCACCCCCCATAATAAATATTTTTTAACAAAAATTTACAATTAAAGTAAATTAAAAGCGCACTTACCTTACCGCGGCGTCCTGGGCTGCTCTCCTCCTCCTCGCTCTAATCACCTACGTCAGGCATACGTCATGGTAGGGCTGCGCATGCGCAGTCCTACCATGACGTACGGGATTACGGGATTATGGCGAGGAGGAGAAGGGCAGCCTGGGACGCTGCGGTAAGGTAAGTGTGCTTTTAATTTACTTTAATTGTTATTGATAGTTGAAAAATATATATTGCGGGGGCGGTGGGAGGCGCGGAGCGGAGTGGAGCTCCACAGAGTTTATGGGCAACTCCGTTGAGCTCCGCGTAGAGGAACTCCGCCTGCTACACCCGGGCCTACTGCTGAGGCCAGCAGGCCACCATGTCTGTGATTGCTATTTCATAAAGCAATCTTTTTTTTTAAATGCAGCACATTTTCCTTAAAGGAAAACAGGATGCATTTAAAAATAAAAAATAAAACTGTTGCAGTTTCTTTAGATGGAGCCTGGGCAGCGCTTGCGCTTCTCTGCGAGCCATGCTCTATTGGAGTATGTACTTGAAGCCCCGCCCACTCTCCGCCCATATTTTTCATTTGCTTGTGTCATTGTCCTTGCTAAATGCTGGCTTTTGATTCGTTATTAGGCTTGTTAGTCCCTCCTTAGTACCGCCTTGTCTTCATTTGTAACCTCCCATGAAGACTGGCCCTTTTACTTCGGTTGTTAGACGGTACTGCTTCTTTAGTCTGTAAGCACTATTTTCTTTAATGAGTTTCACCTACAGCAGGCATGACATGCTTTCCTGTAACATTCAGTGTGCCATGCGCGCTTTCACTTTCCAAGCAGCCCGGGACAATGGAGGTAGGTGTGAGCTGTTTTGAACGAGGATTATGTTTCGGCTTCTGAATCGATATCCCGACATTGTACCCTGCCAGACTTTTTTATGGTATCAGGACAAATGTTTAGTGTACTTTCGAGAGGTGCCTGTCCCCCATGCCCTCTCCTCACCCGCTCCCACCTTCATGCCTGAAGTACTTTAAAAGATGAAAGGCGCATTGGGCAGGATAGCTTACTTCCGGGTTTTTAGTCTGCTGGTCTGCTTGTATGGGTGGCACAGTCTGAATTAAAACAACTGGAGCGCTGCAATAGGATCTTCTCGGGTAGGAATGCCTGTTGTTCCGGAGGCTTGTTTTCAGATCCCCAGTGTGCCTTGTTTGTGAAGTGTTACCCCGTTGTTTCCAAGCCAGCAGAAGGAGTTTCCTGTCTTTGCTGTTAGTTATGTCTGCTCAAGACCGCGAAGTGGAATGGCTTCTTGAGCCTTCCGTGTTTTTCATAATAATCTTCTATAGTTCTTTTACTGGCATGCAGTCTGCTGTAAGCGCCCTCAGTGGTGGCATACAAGTGGACTGAGCGCAAGGAATGATAAATTGCCCCGGGCGGTGGCCTGGGGTTGGATTTCGATATTCTAGTTTCACCGTCTTACTCTGGAACTTCACAGTCCTCATACAAGAGCACCTCCTCTCCGCTCTGTGGGCACTAGTACGCTTGCAAACACTGGTCCCTCCTCTTAAAACATGTTTACCTACATGCTTGCAGTTAGCCTACCTTTTGCAGGGTACTGAGGTGAAGTGTTTGTATAAAAATGCCCACACCTTGGACTTTTTTAAGAGTTAGTACGCAGGAGGGAGTGTTGCTCCACTCACAGGGGTTGGGCAGACAACCAGTCCTGCCAAGTATCACGCATCAGACGTGACACTAACGCATTTCAGTGTGGTGCTCCGCATCACCGCACTGAAATGCATTGTCACGCATAATGCACATGAGAGCTGTCACAGAAAGCGCGCTGTAAACAGTGTGTTGCAGCTGGCGGCGCGCATCAGTGCTTGCACGGGCTGCTCCTGTAGGCTTGTGAGCCCTCCTAGCAACTCAGGCTCAGCCTCCGAGAGTGGCAGCCAGTGCTGCTACAATGTATCTTTTTTTATTCCTGCGGGGCGCGCAGCGGGGCTCTGAGTCACTAGACAGCCTGAGTGGCACCATAGCCCGGCCCACCGTTCAGTGTAGCATCACAGGAGGACGTCACGACACGTCACGTCCTGCTTCCAGAGAGTTATTAAATGTTGTGAGGACTCCCTGTTCTGCGGACTGGCCCATCTGCCGAGTGTTACTCACTTGTTCGTGGGCGACCGTGGGCAATCATGGTGCTGCTCGGCCCCGCAGCACGCTGCTGTTCGCACCAGTCACTCAGACTGACCTGCCCTGCCCAGCCGGGCCGCCCGCGAAGTGGGGAAGGCAGGCTCAGGAGCTAAACGGTCACGCCGCCCGCCAGCAGCTCGGGCCGGCCAACACGAGGCAACATGATGCAGTTAAGAGAGCGCGGTGAGAGGCTGAGGGCCTGTCGTCACCGGTGCAGAGTCACACTGCCTTAGCCTGGGAAGAGAAGAGTGCGAAGACGAACTGTGAACACTGTAAGTGAACTCACTATTTGTCAGTCACAATAACACTATCAAATTAATTTAATTTTAGGAGTGCAACGTATTTATTCTAATACTGCTGCAGCAAGCGCCGGTGCATTCATTATGGCTTCCATGATGCCGAACAACTTGGGACAGCAGCAGTCGGGCGCCGCGTCTCCCCAGGACAGGCACCGGCAGCATTCAGTGGTGCACAGCCAGGAGTGGGGAGCAACGTAGAGCATGATTGCAGGGGTTATTCCCAGCCAGGTGCAAAGAGGGATTCTGGCTGGGGGATCATAGCAGGCATATTTAATTTTGGTGCTTCCGTGGGAGAGCTGAAGAGCAGCTCTACAGTGCAACCAGGGCAGGTCTATGAGTCTAGCCAGGGGTTGGTGCAAGGTGGCAAGGCAAGTTCACAAAGAGCCCCGCAAACTGTGTGAGTCCTAGGCAGCTGCAGGCAGGACAGCGTGGTATCCAGTGTGCAGAAGTAAGCCGTTTGAGGACACAAGCATGTTCTCTAGCAAAGCAGCAGACACCACTGCGGGTTCGGGCATAAGAGCTCCCTGGGAGTGCTCTAATGATGCCATTCTGCCCGGTAGCGCAGGTTACTGGCCCGGGCCAGTGGCGGTTCGACAAATAGCTGGAATATCTTAAAGTAAACAATTCTGTGCCATATATGTTTTTTAGACTAGTCTTACAGCCTGCTGCATGACACACATTGGAACAATTACTCGTAGGTCATAGCGCGGGCAACTTACCGGACCCTGGCCAGGGTGGTCGGACGCTGAGCTTTAGAATTATTACTGCTAGTCAGTGTCTCAGAAAATGTCTTTTTTAAATAATACAGCCTACATAGATAGGCTATGTGTACCTCAGTCAGCCTCTTCTCCTGAGGCTTGTCCTAACCCCCCTCCCAATCATGCCTCATTGTACTGTAATGTTATGTGCTTAGAATAGCCATGCAACTTACTCTCAGCCACAGGTTAATAATAGCTGGTGGCGCCGTACTGTAATCAGTGAATTGATTTTTATTAAATTGCTCAATGTGTCTTTTTGAAAAAAATTACACTTTGCGGCCGAATTGTGACCCCTAGCTATGTGTGTGCCCTTTCATTTCTGGTGCTTTCCGGCAATTTTAACATCTTCTTAGAGTTTCTTGTTGCTCTAATGGGTGTAATTTCCTAATATTTATATGTTTCCCTCGTCTTCATTGCTTAATTTTGTTCGGGAGAAAGTGTCACTCATAGTTGTTGGAATGTCACTCATAATTACACTGACATTATAAAAATGTCACACATAGCAATCTGAAACCTTGGCAGCTATGGACAACTGATGGAAAAGGGAGCACGGCAAGAGTTTTCTACAGTATACGATCTGTACAGTTAGTTAGGTGGGTGTATTGCAAGTGTCCAACGTAAGTACAGGAGAACTTGGATCCAAGTTTTCAGGATAACGGCATACAAATGCCTCTTACGTGCACTGATTCTGGATGGAACTCTGAGATA
>CAWUFW010026981.1:0-29650 GCA_963921515.1 Calotriton arnoldi | reverse complement strand
CGCCACCAATACCACCACCACCAACTATACCACCACCTCCACCACCACCAATACCACCACCACCAATACCACCACCATCAATACCACCAGCTCCACAACCACCACCAATACCACCACCAATAACACCACCACCAATACCACCACCACCAATTCCATCACCAATAACACCACCACCAATACCACCACCAACACCACCACCAATACCACCCCCACCAATACCACCACCACCACCACCATAACACTACCACCACCAATACCACCACCACCAATATCACCACCACTACCACCACCAATATCACCACCACCACCAAAACCACCACCACCAATACCACCACCACCACCAATACCACCACCAATACCACCACCACCAATACCACCACCAGCAATACCACCAATACCACCACCACTAATACCAACGCCAATACCAATACCACCACTACCAGTACCACCCACCACCAATCCCGCCACCAATACCACCACCACCAATATCACCACCAATAACACTACCACCACCAATACTACGACCAATACCACCATCACCAATATCACCACCACCACCAACACCACTACCACCACCAATATCACCACCACCACCAATACCACCACCACCACCAATACCACCACCAATACCACCACCAGCAATACCACCAATACCACCACCACTAATACCACCACCACCAATACCACTGCCAATACCACCGCCGATACCAATACCACCACCACCAATACCACTACTACCAATACCACCACCAATACCACCACCAATACCACCACCAATACCACCACTAATACCATCACCACCACCAATACCACTACCACCACCAATACTACCACCAATACCACCACCAATATCACCACCACCAATAACACCACCAATACCACCACTAATACCATCACCACCACCAATACCACTACCACCACCAATACTGCCACCAATACCACCACCAATACCACTACCACCACCAATATCAATACCACCACCAATATCTATACCACCACCAATACCACCACCAATACCACCACTACCAAAATACCAGTACCACCACCACCAACACCAACACCACCACCAATACCAACACCAATATCACCAACACAACCAATGCCACCACACCTATACCACCACCACCACAAATACCACCAATACCACCACTAATACCACCGATACCACCACCATCAATACCACAATCTCCTCCACCACCAATACTACCACCAATTCTACCCCACCAATACCAACACCACCACCAATACTACCACCACCAATACCACCACCAATACCACCACCACCAATACCAATACCACCACCACCAGTACCACCACCACCAATACCACCACCAGCAATACCACCACCACCACCACTAATACCACCACCACCACCAATACCACTACCAATACCACCACCACCAGCAGTAACAAGACCACCAATACAATCACCACCATCATTACCACCACCAATAAGATCACCATCACCAATACCACCACCACCAATACCACCAACAATATCAGCACCACCAATACCACCACCAATACCCCCACCACTACCACCACCACCAATACAACCACCACCCGATAGCACCACCACCAATACCACCACCACCAATTCCACCACCACCAATACTACTACCACCGCCACCACCAAAACCACCACCACCATTACACGCCACCACCACCAATACCACTACCAATACCACCATCACCAATACCACCAAAACCACCACTACTGATACCACCAATAACACCACCACCATCAATACCACCAATTCCATCACCAATACCACAACCACTAATACAACCACCACCAATACCACCACCCCACCAACACCAATACCACCACCACCATCAATACCACCATCTATACCACCACCAATATCACCAATACCACCACCACCAATACCACCACCAATACCACCACCACCACTAATACCACAACAACCAATACCACCACCACCAATGCCACCAACAATACTACCACTACAAATACCACCACTACTGATACCACCACCGCCACCAATACCACCACCACCAACTATACCACCACCTCCACCACCACCACCAATACCACCACCACGAATACCACCACCATCAATACCACCAGCACCACCACCATCACCAATACCACCACCACCAATAACAGCACCACCAATAACAGCACCACCAATACCACCACCACCAATACCAGCACCAATACCACTACTGCCACCACCATCAATACCACCACCTCAGCCACCACCAATACCACCACCAACACCACCACCAATACCACCCCCACCAATACCACCACCATCAATGCTACCACCAATACCACCACCACCAATACCACCACCAACAATACCAACACAACCAATACCATCACCAATACTACCACCACCAATACCAACGCCAATACCACCACCAATACCACCACCACCAAAACCACCACCAATACCGCCACCAATACCACCACCACCAATACCACCACTTATATCATCACCATCACCAATAACACTTCCACCACCAATACTACCACCACCACAAATATCACCACCACCAACACCACTACCACCACCAATATCACCACCACTAATACCACCACCACCAATACCACCACCACCACCAATGCCACCACCACCAATACCACCACCACCAGCAATACCACCAGCAATACCACCACCAGCAATACCACCAATACCACCACCACCACTAATACCACCACCAATACTACCACCACTAATACCACCACCACCACCAATACCACCACCACCAATACCACCACCACCACCAGTACCAATACCACCAATACAATCACCACCACCAATACCACCACCAATACCATCACCACCACCAATATCACCACCAATACCATTGCCACCACCACCACCACCAATACCACAACCAATACCACCACCACCATTCCCACCACCACCAGTACCACCACCACCAATACCACCAACAATATCACCACCACAAATACTACCACTACCGATACCACCGCCGCCAATACCATTACCACCATCAATACCACCACCTCCACCACCACCAATACGACCACGAGCAATACCACCACCAATACCACCACCACCACCAATACCACCACCAATAACATCACCACCAATACAACCACCAATACCACCACCACCACCATCAATACCACCACCTCCACCACCACCAATACCACCACCACCAATATCACTCCCACCAATACCACCACCACCACCATCAATACCACCACCAATACCACCACCATCAATACCACCACTACTAATACCACCACCAATCCCACCAATACCACCACCACCAATACCACCACAAATTCCACCACCACCAATACCACCACCAATACCACCACCACCAATACCACCACTAATATGATCACCACCACCAATACTACCACCAATACCACCACCACCAATGTCACCACCACCAATACCATCACCACCAATACCACCACCACCAATGTCACCACCACCAATACCACCACCAATACCATCACCACCAATACCATCACCACCACCACCAATACCAACACCACCACCAATACCACCAACACCACCATCAATACCACCACCACCAATAACAATACCACCACCAGTACCAATACCACCACCAGTACCAATACCAATATCAAAACCACCACCAATACCACCACCACCAATACCACACACCACCAATACCACCACTGCCAATACCAGTACCAGCGCCAATACCACCACCAATACCACCACAAATATCACCACCAATACCACCACCAATACCATCTCCAATACCACCACCAATACAACCACAACAATACCACCACCACCACCAATACCACCACCACCATTACCACCCCACCACCAATACCAATACCACCACCACCAATACCAACACCACCACCAATGCCACCAATAGCATCACCACCAGTAATACCACCACCACTAATACCACGACCACCAATACTACCACCACCAATACCACCAATACCAATACCACCACCAATACCCCCACCAATACCACCACCAATACCACAACCAATACCACCACCACCAATGCCACCACCAATACCACCACTAATACCACCACCACCAATACCACCACCACCAATAACACACCACCAATACCAATACCACCATCACTAACACCACCACCAATACCACCAACACCGCCAATATCACCACCACCAATATCAATACCACCACCAATACACCAATACCACCACCACCAATACCACCACCAACACCACCACCACCAGTACCACCACCACCACCAGTACCATCACCAATACCACCACCAATACCAACACCAATACTACCACTACCACCACTACCACCAATACCAACACCACCAATACCACCACCCCCAATACCACCACCAATACCCCACCACCAATACCACCAGAACCAATACCACCACCACCAATACCCCCACCACAAGTACCAGTACCACCACCCAATACCAATACCAATACCACCACCACCAATACCCCCACCACAAGTACCAGTACCACCACCAATACCAATACCACCACCAATACCACAACCACCACCAATACCACAACCACCAATACAACCACCACCACCAGTACCCCACCACCAATACCCCCACCACCTCCAATACCACCACCATAATCAATATCACCACCAATACCACCACTACCAATACCAGTACTACTACCACCAATACCACCACCAATACCAACACCAATACCACTAACACAACCAATGCCACAACCACCAATACCACCAATACCACCACCACCAATACCACCGATACCACCACCAATACCACCAATACCACCACCATCAATATCACCATCTCCACCACCACCAATACCACCACCAATACTACCACCACCACCAGCAATACCACCACCACCACAAATACCACCACCAATACCACCACCACCAATACCACCACCACCAATACCAATACCACCACCAGTACCACCACCACCAATACCACCACCACCACTAATACCACCACCACCACCAATATTACCACCAGTACCAATACTAGGGGTGGGCAGAAAACTACGCTCCGCCAGCGTAGCGGATAAAGCCAGCCACCCCTTCTCCCCGGCCCGGTCCCTGCTTCTGAAAGCAGCCAGGCCGGGCCCCGGTGAACCCCTGTCCCCAGCGCCCAGACCCTCGGCTGGCTTGCAGGACGGGGGGCTCCCGCCCCCCCGGGGCCTGCCGGATGGAGCACGAGCCCCGGGCCCGGTCCCAGCTTCCGAACCCTAGCCATGCCGGGGAGAGCCTCCCCGCGCCCCGGTGGACACCATTCCCCAGCGCCCAGACCCTCGGCTGGCTTGCAGGATGGGGGGCTCCCGCACCCCGGGGCCTGCCGGATGGAGCACAAGCCCTGGGCCCGGTCCCAGCTTCCGAACCCTAGCCAGGCCAGGGAGAGCCTCCCCGGGCCCCGGTGGACCCCCGTCCCCAGCGCCCGGACCCTCAGCAGGCTAGCAGGATTGGGGGCTCCCGCACCCTGGGACGGAGCACGAGCCCCCGGGCCCGGTCCCATCTTCCGAACCCTAGCCAGGCCGGGGAGAGCCTCCCCGGGCCCCGGTGGACCCCCGTCCCCAGCGCCCGGACTCTCGGCTGGCTTGCAGGACGGGGGGCTCCCGCACCCCGGGGCCCGCCGTACGGAGCACGAGTCCCGGTCCCAGCTTCCAAACCCTAGCCAGGCAGGGGAGAGCCGCCCCGGGCCCCAGTGGACCTCCGTCCCCATCGCCCGGACCCTCGGCAGGCTTGCAGGATTGGGGGCTCCCGCACCCTGGGACCCTGGGACGGAGCACGAGCCCCGGGCCCGGTCCCAGCTTCCGAACCCTAGCCAGGCAGGGGAGAGCCTCCTCGGGCTCCGGTGGACCCCCGTCCCCAGCGCCCGGACCCTCGGCAGGCTTGCAGGATTGGGGGCTCCCGCACCCTGGGACGGAGCACGAGCCCCGGGCCAGGTCCCAGCTTCCGAACCCTAGCCAGGCAGGGGAGGGCCTCCCCGGGCCCCGGTGGACCCCCGTCCCCAGCGCCCGGACCCTTGGCAGGCTTGCAGGATTGGGGGCTCCCGCACCCTGGGACGGAGCATGAGCCCCGGGCCCGGTCCCAGCTTCCGAACCCTAGCCAGGCCGGGAGAGCCTCCCCGGGCCCCAGTGGACCCCCGTCTCCAGCGCCCAGACCCTCGGCTGGCTTGCAGAATGAGAGGCTCCCGCACCCTGGGACGGAGCACAAGCCCCGGGCCCAGCTTCCGAACTCTAGCCAGGCCGGGGAGCCTTCCTAGGACCCGATGGGACCCCCGGATCATCGGCTGGCTTGCAGGATGCGGGATCCCGCACCCCGGGGCCTGCCGGATGGAGCTCAAGCCCCAGGCCCAGACCCAGCTTCAGAACCCTAGCCAGGCTGGGGAGAGCCTCCCCAGGCCCTGATGGACCCCCGTAACCAGCACCCAGACCCTCTGATGGCTTGCAGGACGGGGGCTCCCACACCCCGGGGCCTGCCGGATGGAGCTCAAGCCCCAGGCCCGGACCCAGCTTCCGAACCCTAGCCAGGCCGGGAGAGCCTCCCCGGGCCCCGGGGGACCCCCTGTCCCCAGCACCGGGACCCTCAGCTGGAACCAAGGAGGGTTAAGCCCAGGCCACGTCCCTTCCCCGACGGCCTGCCCGGGGAGCCCATTTTTCTCGACTATTACGTGGGGGCTTACAGAACTTTGGGGAAGGACAAAAGTTGGAGGCAGCCCGGCAGGCCGGCCATCTGGTCACCCAGCCCGCAGGGCCATCTGGTCACCCGGCCCGCAGGGCCATCTGGTCACTCCGGCCCGCAGGGGCCATCTGGTCGCTCAGCCAGGCGACCAGATGGCCCGGGACGACCCAGCGCCCAGATGGCCTGGGAGGGTGCCATACCCAGTCGCCCTTGCAGTCCGAGCGAGGGGTGGCCAGGCGCACCGAGGCAGCTGCTCGGGAGGCTCTTTCCCCGGGGCTGCTGCTCGCCTGCCTGCCCGACTGGGGCAGGAGCAGCGGGAAGGAGAGGCCTGGCCAGCCCAGGCCATCTGGTCACCCTGCCGACCCACAAGGGATGGTGGCCCCCATCTCTGCACTCCGGTGGGGCAGGGACGGGAGGGGGTGGCCCCGTGAAAAGGGCACGTGGTGTTGGCAGCCTCCCGCGAACCCGCGTTACCCCTCTGCATCCCTCCTGCCGGCCCGGCGGCAGAGGGATCCACCCCTGGGTGTGGTGGGAGGAGGGCGTCCGCGGGCGCCCACGCACGGAGAGACAAAAGCTTGGCTCAGAGGATGACTTTCAATAGATCGCAGCGAGGTAGCTGCTCTGCTACTTACGAAACCCTGACCCAGAATCAGGTTGTCTACGAATGATTTAGCACCGGGTGCCCCACGAACATGCGGTGCACTAGAGGGCGATGGAGGCGGCCCCTTCCGTCCGCGCTCCGGTCCCCAAGCGAGCGGCTCTACGCATCGGCCCCCGAGGAGGCCGGCTATCCCAGGCCAACCGAGGCTCCACGGCACTGTGGTATCGTTACGGTTTAGGGGGATTCTGACTTAGAGGCGTTCAGTCATAATCCCACAGATGGCAGCTTCGCCCCATTGGCTCCTCAGCCAAGCACATACACCATAGGGTCGATTCCGATTCGGGCCGGAAAAAGCACCGACCGACTCGGATCCGGAAAAAATACCGACCGACACGTACCAGTGGCGCCCGACACGCCAAGTACGATGCAAGCCGCGATAAATCCGACCGACACGTCAGGAAACCAAGCCGACCGACCGAGCCGCTCGGAAAATAGCAATCCGGCCGGAAAAACACGCGAATCCAACCGACCGACACGCACCCGGAACAAATCCGACCGAATCGTACCCGCCAACTCCAACCCGCAAAGTACGATGCAAGGCGCGAAAAACACGACCGAGTCGGACGGAGGACAAGCCGTACGACCGACACGCATACAAAACCGAGCCGAAGCAACACAATACACCGCGACCGACGCGTACGCAGCATACAAAACTGCACAAACACAGCGTGAACGAAGCGGAAAACACCGTACGAGACCAATGCAGGGTCCGACTCGGTCACAAGAACGTTTCCAACATACTCAAACAGCACAAAGGAAAAATCAACCAAAAAAAGGCCAAACAAGCAATTACCAAGCCAATAAATACTGGGGGGGTGGGGACAGAGAACAAAGACACACCCACAACTCCACCTATATAAAGGACACAAATCACTACCATGAGCCTTTGCAAATGCCATTTCACTGCCAGCACCCAAGAGAAAGCAACCACACACCCACAGCTCATCCCTCACACAAGCCACACACCATCAGCACACCAACAAATACCTACCTCACATACACCCAGCAAAACACACACTCACACACCCTCACCTGCACACCAACACACACATCACTCACCATCACCACCCATCACCATGCCCCCCAAGAAGAATCCCAAGTTCCTAGATTGTGAATTGGAAGTCCTGGTAGACGAGATCCTCAGGGTGGAGCCACAGCTGTTTGGCACTCTGGTCCAACAGACCCCCATGTCGCAGAAAACCAAGATGTGGGAGAGGATCATCAACAGGGTGAACGCCCAATCATCATGTCGGCGCACAAAGACGGACATCCAGAACAGGTGGTATGACGTGCGCAGGAGGGTACGGGACCTGCTGAAGATAGACTACATCAACAGCCAACAGACCGGCAGTGGCCCTCCTGCCAAGCCAATATACCTCAGGCCCTGGGAGGAGAAGGTGCGGGCCATCCTTCCGCCAGTGAGCGTATATGGACTAGAGAACATCCCAGAGCCTGGTGAGTACACAACAAATGTACACAATAAACTGCCACAAAACACACACATCACTGTCAAGGGAGAGTCAAACCATGCACACATAGCAATTACACAGCAACTAGAACAGAATCATCCCAAAATGTGTATGTCAGTCAGATAAACACAACACATGCCATCAAAAAAGTCACATCCAACTGTGCCAACACATGTACAAACACAACCACAACTACAGCTAGGCAGTGGCACAAATAGAACTAACACACACATCCACACATGTAGCCACCACAACAACACCAACACACAGTGAAGACCACTCAAAGGAAGGAATTCTGTGTATGCTGGCCAAGTCAGTGTAGCCAATAGCATCATGGGAGTCGCAGTCACACATATTGCCCCCCACAACTGTCCCATCAACACCACCCTGAACCATGCTCACATCACAGGGAGTGGAGAAGGACTCACAAGATGGCTGACACTGGCTACTGCTGTGGGGAGCACAAGGCCCTGCTGGCAACTGTGCACCAACAAACAGCAGGACACCACTGACTGACATCCTGAGAGACAACTTACACTCCCTGCAATGCAAGCACGTTCCATGGTGGGCTATCTGGCTGGCTGGGTGGGAAGAGGGACTTGCAGCACTGACTATAGTCACCAGCACCTCCCCTCACACCCCCCAACACAAACTCCACAGTACCCACCTGGTAGAATGCAATGCCCTCCATCCTAACACAAGATCCCACAAAGCACCACCACCCTGGGTTATGTTGTGTGAAGCACAGGGACACTCTTGGGACTCTTAGCCAAACAACTGCCAGGACAACACTCCCAGCCATCCTGTCAGCACAGCCAGCCCACCCCACAGGGAAGCAGAGTCAAAAGGAAGGAAGCATGGGCATGCTGGGAAGGGGGTGGAGGCAATAGCATGATGGGAGTCGTAGTCACAGACATTGCTCAGCCTCACAACTGGCCCATCAACACCACCCTGAACCATGCTCACATCACAGGGAGTGGAGAAGGACTCACAAGATGGCTGACACTGGCTACTGCTGTGGGGAGCACAAGGCCCTGCTGCCAACTGTGCACCAACAAACAGCAGGACACCACTGACTGACATCCTGAGAGACAACTTACACTCCCTGCAATGCAAGCACGTTCCATGGTGGGCTATCTGGCTGGCTGGGTGGGAAGGGGGACTTGCAGCACTGACTATAGTCACCAGCACCTCCCTCACACCCCCCCCCAACACAAACTCCACAGTACCCACCTGGTAGAATGCAATGCCCTCCATCCTAACACAAGATCCCACAAAGCACCACCACCCTGGGTTATGTTGTGTGAAGCACAGGGACACTCTTGGGACTCTTAGCCAAACAACTGCCAGGACAACACTCCCAGCCATCCTGTCAGCACAGCCAGCCCACCCCACAGGGAAGCAGAGTCAAAAGGAAGGAAGCATGGGCATGCTGGGAAGGGGGGTGGAGGCAATAGCATGATGGGAGTCGTAGTCACAGACATTGCTCAGCCTCACAACTGGCCCATCAACACCACCCTGAACCATGCTCACATCACAGGGAGTGGAGAAGGACTCACAAGATGGCTGACACTGGCTACTGCTGTGGGGAGCACAAGGCCCTGCTGCCAACTGTGCACCAACAAACAGCAGGACACCACTGACTGACATCCTGAGAGACAACTTACACTCCCTGCAATGCAAGCACGTTCCATGGTGGGCTATCTGGCTGGCTGGGTGGGAAGGGGGACTTGCAGCACTGACTATAGTCACCAGCACCTCCCCTCACACCCCCCCAACACAAACTCCACAGTACCCACCTGGTAGAATGCAATGCCCTCCATCCTAACACAAGATCCCACAAAGCACCACCACCCTGGGTTATGTTGTGTGAAGCACAGGGACACTCTTGGGACTCTTAGCCAAACAACTGCCAGGACAACACTCCCAGCCATCCTGTCAGCACAGCCAGCCCACCCCACAGGGAAGCAGAGTCAAAAGGAAGGAAGCATGGGCATGCTGGGAAGGGGGTGGAGGCAATAGCATGATGGGAGTCGTAGTCACAGACATAGCTCACCCCCACAACTGTCCCATCAACACCACCCTGAACCATGCTCACATCACAGGGAGTGGAGAAGGACTCACAAGATGGCTGACACTGGCTACTGCTGTGGGGAGCACAAGGCCCTGCTGCCAACTGTGCACCAACAAACAGCAGGACACCACTGACTGACATCCTGAGAGACAACTTACACTCCCTGCAATGCAAGCACGTTCCATGGTGGGCTATCTGGCTGGCTGGGTGGGAAGGGGGACTTGCAGCACTGACTATAGTCACCAGCACCTCCCCTCACACCCCCCCAACACAAACTCCACAGTACCCACCTGGTAGAATGCAATGCCCTCCATCCTAACACAAGATCCCACAAAGCACCACCACCCTGGGTTATGTTGTGTGAAGCACAGGGACACTCTTGGGACTCTTAGCCAAACAACTGCCAGGACAACACTCCCAGCCATCCTGTCAGCACAGCCAGCCCACCCCACAGGGAAGCAGAGTCAAAAGGAAGGAAGCATGGGCATGCTGGGAAGGGGGTGGAGGCAATAGCATGATGGGAGTCGTAGTCACAGACATAGCTCACCCCCACAACTGTCCCATCAACACCACCCTGAACCATGCTCACATCACAGGGAGTGGAGAAGGACTCACAAGATGGCTGACACTGGCTACTGCTGTGGGGAGCACAAGGCCCTGCTGCCAACTGTGCACCAACAAACAGCAGGACACCACTGACTGACATCCTGAGAGACAACTTACACTCCCTGCAATGCAAGCACGTTCCATGGTGGGCTATCTGGCTGGCTGGGTGGGAAGGGGGACTTGCAGCACTGACTATAGTCACCAGCACCTCCCCTCACACCCCCCCCAACACAAACTCCACAGTACCCACCTGGTAGAATGCAATGCCCTCCATCCTAACACAAGATCCCACAAAGCACCACCACCCTGGGTTATGTTGTGTGAAGCACAGGGACACTCTTGGGACTCTTAGCCAAACAACTGCCAGGACAACACTCCCAGCCATCCTGTCAGCACAGCCAGCCCACCCCACAGGGAAGCAGAGTCAAAAGGAAGGAAGCATGGGCATGCTGGGAAGGGGGTGGAGGCAATAGCATGATGGGAGACGTAGTCACAGACATAGCTCACCCCCACAACTGTCCCATCAACACCACCCTGAACCATGCTCACATCACAGGGAGTGGAGAAGGACTCACAAGATGGCTGACACTGGCTACTGCTGTGGGGAGCACAAGGCCCTGCTGCCAACTGTGCACCAACAAACAGCAGGACACCACTGACTGACATCCTGAGAGACAACTTACACTCCCTGCAATGCAAGCACGTTCCATGGTGGGATAACTGACTGGGTGGGTGGGTGGGTGGGAAGGAGGTCTGGCTGTCAACCAAACACAATCAATGCAGACCATGTTCACACCCCAGAGAATACATAGAAATGCCCAAATAATGCAGGACAATGTGCCACACCAATATCAACCCCTGACTGTGACGACTTAGGACAATACAATGTACAGGCCCGCACCCCGAGGCACAGTCACAACTGTCAGGTGTGTCAACCACTGATGCCTGCAGAAACATGACATACATTGTTTGTGTCTCCCAAAAACAGGTGATGATAGGGACACAGCAGCAGACGCTGAGGAGTCCCAGTCCCAGGCTCAAGAGGATGCCGAGCTCACTGGCGTCGTACAGCCTCTGTCCTCCTCGGACGATGAACAACCTGGCACATCCGGTGCAAGTCAACATGCTGCACCAGCAGGACCACCAGCTGCAGCACCAGCAGGTCCACCAGCTGCACCCCCTGCACCCACCCCTCCAACGACTGTCACCACGAATACCATCCCTGCCGACATGGACAGAATAAGGAACAACACCAGCGCAGTGACCCTGGACCAACCTGGGGCCATGGACACCACCACCACCACCAACCCCCAAGGTGGACCAGGGTTATCTGTGCGTGCAACTGCACACACTGCACATGTCAGCAGGGGTGGTGGGAGGGGTGGGAGACAGAGGTCGCTGCTTGCAGACGTTGCTGGTGTGCATGAAGACCCACAACTGGTACGCATAGCTGATGCGTACCAGTCCAGCACCGGAGAGCTCAGCCAGGTAGTGGGGCTCCTCAGAGACATTAAACAGCAGCAGGCTGCCCATCATGCCCGCTTGGACTCCCACATGTCCCAAGTGGAGTCACACATGTCACGTGTGGACTCCCACATGTCACGTGTGGACTCCCACATGACCCGCGTGGAGTCCAAGTGGGATGTACTACATGAGATGACGGCGGTGCACAGGGACATTTTACAATGCCTCCGCCAGATGAACAGCAACCAGTCCACACCTCCCTGTGTGCCAACAACATCTGGTACCGAACAAACTGCAACTGCCACAGGGAGGGAGGAGGACTCTGGCGGAGAGTCCCCTGCACCGCAGCAGCCTGCACTTGAGGGCCCCCCCCCAAGAAGAGGGGTCGTCCGAGGAGGGGAAAGTGAGAGGCTGATGGCCAAGCGCAACTCCCAGGAAGCCTGAACCTGTTCTGGATTTTCGCCTTTGTGCACAGACTGTTCACCCTGTTGATGGCAACACTACTCCCACACATTGCATGGGGAGTATAAGTTGGAACAATGTGTCAGACAACAGTGGCCCCGATACTGGGGATCCTGTCTACCTGGACTTTCTATTCATCTAGGAACTTGGGATTGCAAGATTCATGTACAGCACAATCCATCCTATGCACTATTATCACAATAAACACACTAATACACCATACTTGCCTCTGTCGTGATTCCAACGTGGGTGCTGTTATGGGGATGATGAACTGCAAAATTACACAGTGTATGCGAACTGCAACAGCAAGGACAACACAGGCATGTGAGTACAGGCAACGTGACACATATGAGGGAGACACACCACCAGGGCTACACAACACATACACACCTAGGCCATCTGACTCATTGCCTACACTGATGTTGCCAGGGAAGACGGTGCAATGCACAGACACCACACCCATTCCCAGTTGTAGTCAAGTAGCCCACAGGTGCAGTAAGCAAATGGCAGTCAAATGTGTGACCACAGACAACGCACATCACTAAGTGAAGCACAGGTTTATTACACAGTAGCAACATGCCGTAACCACTACAGATGCAAGGTAACCCCACCTGGTAGCGGGCACACAGTCAACAACTGTAGACAGAAGGAAGTCCATGGGTGTGGCGCACATCACCTGTAGGGACACAACAGCTACCAGCCTGGATGTGCAATCACGTCGTCGGTGGACACAGTTGACCAAACGAATCTGAAAGTACCCTGTGAAGGACAGAAATGACACACAGTCAAAAGCAATGCAGTACAGGACAGAACAGCAAAACTCATGCACAATACATGTTACAAGATACCCACCCAGAACCAAGTTAGCATGTCAACACTGTTGGGGAGTACAGCCCACCTGTCACCACACATCGCAACACACATCCTGTCAAGTAGCCCATGGACACACTCCAACAGCACCAGAGCACCACCCACACATCATGCCAACTCACATCATTCACATGACACCTCAGGATACTCACATTCAGCTAAAGAAGTTGGTGATGAGCTGTGTGCGGACATCACCATCACCATCATCATCATCATCGTCACTGGCATCGTGGTCCAGGCCAGGATCCTCCACAGGTGGCGGATGTTGGTCATCGTCATCCTGGATGAGAGGCAACTCCTTCCGCACTGCCAGGTTGTGGAGCATGCAGCAGACGATGATAATCTTGCACACTTTCGCAGGGGCATATGGGAGGGACCCTCCGGTCTTGTCCAGGCAGCGGAAGCGGCTCTTCAGGAGACCAAAGGTCCGCTCAATCACTCTCCTGGTCCGACCATGTGCCTCATTGTAGCGCATCTGGGCAGGTGTCACAGGGTTCCTGAGGGGTGTCAGCAACCACGGCATGTTGGGGTATCCCGAGTCACCTACGGACAGACAAGTGCACATCAGCTGACTTGGAAAAGTGGGCGGAATACTACAGATCAGATCACACACAATGGCACAAAGTCAGTACACACCGACAAGCCAGGCACGCTGGTTCTGCATCTGTGCCATCAACCTGGGGATGCGACTACTCCTCATCACAAAGGCATCGTGTGCTGAACCAGGGAAACGGGCACACACGTGTGTGATGGTCATGTCTGCAAGACACACCACCAGTGCATTGACCGAGTGGTAGTGCTTGCGGTTCCTGTAGGCCTGCTCCTGGGCCTGTGGTGGTACCAAAGCCACATGTGTCCCATCAATGGAGCCAATGACATGCGGCATCCTCCCCAGGGCATAAAAGTCACTCTTCACGTCAGTGAGTCGTCGCAGTCTAGGGAAATAGATGTACCGGTTCAGGAAGAGCAACATTGCCGCCAAAACATCGCGGAGCACACGGCTGAACATGGTCTGTGACATCCCACCAGCAGACGCCACAGTATGTTGGAAGGTACCGGTGGCAAAGAAGTGTAGGGCTGCCATCACCTTCACCTTGGGGGTCAGCGCTGTAGGATACGGCCGGCCAGGCTGCAAATGTGGGGACAACTGCACTGCCAAATCCTCAATCAGCTGCCTGGTGAAGCGGTACCGTCGGATGCTGTCCCGTTCCACCATCGTTGCCAGGTCTGGGAATGGCCGATGGACAGCAGGAGCCCTGCAGTGCAGAGGAGAAGTAAGCAAGATCGTCAGTCACCCCACATATGCGGCATTGAACACACTCAAGATCCCAACATACATCATCATGAGGCACAACTACATGAAGTGTGCAGTACCGGAACGACATTTATGGTACATACATGGCCAACATCTGTCAACACGGTCCTACAGGTGGCATCAATTTGTCCCTGTTTGGCCCATTGGATATCATGATGCTGTGTCACAGTCACCCCCCAGTGACATGTGAGGACAGATGTGCCCCAGGCACCACAGCTCAACGACAGGCACATTCCCAGGGACCCTGTAATGCCACATGGACACTGGCATCACCTGGAGTATCATGTGTACACCACAACAAAACAAACATGACCCCCACAGGTAGTGGCCACACTTGCCATGGCAGGAGAGCCATGGACGTCTGTGACACACACGCACAACATCAGAGTCCATGCACACACAACGTGGATGTGGAGACTGTCTCCCATTGTGCACATGAAATCAGAGACATTGTAAACACTACATGCACAAAGACTGTGGAGGGCCATCACTATTGTGCCACTGGGACACCCTGGCTCAAACATACCGTCCCACATGGGACTCACGGGGTATGTGACATGACATACACAAACACCACTGTGAAATGTGACCATGGCACATGCACAGATATGAACAGTTGCACATCACAGTGGTCACGTACACGTAACACCCATGATCCTGTCCCCATGAACACGTGCACAGCCTGGGGGTGGCTGCCCACAGGTGACACCCACAGGACAACATGTACACCAACATACACACAATAGGAAATGCAGCCTTACATGCCTTATGATAAGGTTTGGACAGGCTGTCGTGATGTAGGTGTGCCCCTCACTCCCTGGGAGCTATCTGTGGCTGGCATATGTCCATCTGAGACAGGCATGCTGACATATGCCAGTCACATGTACAGTGATGCGTTGTACTGCAATGGACCGATCGGTGCCTCCGGCCGGCCCATTGCATTCAATGTGTGCGGGTACGCGTTGTACCCCTGTGCGCGTTGAACAGCAATGGACCGATCGGTGCCTCCGGCCGGCCCATTGCATTCAATGTGTGCGGGTACGCGTTGTACCCCTGTGCGCGTTGAACAGCAATGGACCGATCGGTGCCTCCGGCCGGCCCATTGCATTCAATGTGTGCGGGTACGCGTTGTACCCCTGTGCGCGTTGTACTGCAATGGACCGATCGGTGCCTCCGGCCGGCCCATTGCATTCAATGTGTGCGGGTACGCGTTGTACCCCTGTGCGCGTTGTACTGCAATGGACCGATCGGTGCCTCCGGCCGGCCCATTGCATTCAATGTGTGCGGGTACGCGTTGTACCCCTGTGCGCGTTGAACAGCAATGGACCGATCGGTGCCTCCGGCCGGCCCATTGCATTCAATGTGTGCGGGTACAGCGTTGTACCCCTGTGCGCGTTGAACAGCAATGGACCGATCGGTGCCTCCGGCCGGCCCATTGCATTCAATGTGTGCGGGTACGCGTTGTACCCCTGTGCGCGTTGAACAGCAATGGACCGATCGGTGCCTCCGGCCGGCCCATTGCATTCAATGTGTGCGGGTACGCGTTGTACCCCTGTGCGCGTTGAACAGCAATGGACCGATCGGTGCCTCCGGCCGGCCCATTGCATTCAATGTGTGCGGTGCACGCGTTGTACCCCTGTGCGCGTTGAACAGCAATGGACCGATCGGTGCCTCCGGCCGGCCCATTGCATTCAATGTGTGCGGGTACGCGTTGTACCCCTGTGCGCGTTGAACAGCAATGGACCGATCGGTGCCTCCGGCCGGCCCATTGCATTCAATGTGTGCGGGTACGCGTTGTACCCCTGTGCGCGTTGAACAGCAATGGACCGATCGGTGCGCACCCATTGACAATGGGCTTGCCTGGCAACGGACGCGTTTTTGAATATTCGAACGAGTCGGTTGCTGGAAAATCAGTTGGTCACCCACAACAATGTTGCAAAATAATGTATGTCATGAAGTTGAAGATTTGAAGGATGCTGTGGGCGTGTTTTGGTGCTGCTATTCCATGGATTGGCCAGATTCAGAAGATGCAAACGACTTGGACCTATCACTTTGGACACAAGGGACAGTATCTGCCTCTCCAGCACATATATATTGCTGCATGTTCCCCTGAGAGCCCACTTGCCTGCACTACATGCTCCAGGACGACATCTGCCACTGCACTGCTGCTGTCTCTGCCCCTCTGGACCCTGCAATGGCACGTACTGTGGAGAGAGCCCCAGCCTTCAGCCTTGAAGAGAACCAGGCCCTGCTGGACAGCCTACTTCCACAGTACAGCAAGCTGTATGGGACACCAGGGGAGCAGGTGAGTGTTCTGTGCACTGCCTTTCTGAATGTGCATTTTGTCTGACTAGCAAGGCTGAGAGTCAGCACACCACTGGCTAGCAGGCTCACTGAGTAGTTGTCACCCCCCATAGTGTGTAGTGACTTGCACTGGACAGGTATGGTGCAGTGACAGTGCTTCTGAACAGGGTTTTACTCCCCATGCTATGATACCATGTAGTGACTTCTGGAAAACTGTCCATGGGCAGCCGTGCACTGCCTGGGTACACCATGTGCCCCTGTGATTGCGACATGTATATGCAACTGTGTCATGCACGGATATGTTGCATGTGTAGTAATGTCCTTATCACTTTGTCATCCTGACAGGCTTCTGCCCATCGGAAGCATGAGATCTGGAAGGACATCGTCCGGGCTGTCCGGTCCGTGGGGGTCTACAAGCGCCGGATCCGCAACTGCCAAAAGAGGTGGCAGGACCTTCGGGGCTGGACCCGGAGGATTGCACGGGTCCAGCTGAAGCTGTCGCCTCCTCGCAGGAGGGGCGGAACACGGACCCTGACCCCCACATGCTCAGGATCCTGGCGGTGGTCTTTCCAGACCTGGATGGGCAGCTGAAGGCCAGAGAGCAGCAAGGAGGGGGTGAGTCAAAGACTGCACTGTGTACTCTGTCTAACATGTTATGTGCCCTCCTCGGGCCAGGTTGAACTGCCACAGTACAGCAGTCATGTTGTCCAGGAGCCATGTCCCTCTATTGTGCACTGCCCACTCCTCATCTGATACCCAGGTGTGGCCCTTACATGCAGGGAATTCTGTCACTTAGGACTGTGTCCTTGCAGTTTGCTTGACTCAAGGTGGGAGACAGCATCTGTTTCCCTGACTCTGTGGTGGGCATCATGGGTGGGTCCATTGCTTACACAATGCCTGTATTCTGACATGTATTCAGCGTGTTACTTTGATCTGTGGTCCAATTGCTGAGCTGATCCACCACATGTGGCTGGGGTACCTGGCACACACCCATGCTGCGGGTGGGAACAATGTTTGGGCCCCAGGAGTATGTATATGACGTGTGTCACACATACTTAGCCAGCTGCCTACAGTCCAGGGCTCATCCCTCATTCATGTGGGGCTGGACAGTCATGCCTACTCCAGGCCATACAATACACTCTGTACTCCCACTCCCGTGTATCAGAGGACACATTGTGCACAGTGATTTGCCCCTCAGGTGTCTGCCTCTGTGTCAGTGTGCTGTGGATTAGTCGCCAGGACTGCTGTGGAGTTTCTTGGTAGGGGCTCAGCATGCCACTGGAGATGTGACCATAGGAGACGATACTTGTGTGACACATAGGTGTCTGATCAGCTGCCCATGCAGACTGGGGCATGTAAATGTGAAGTTCAGGCAGCTGTTCCCCATGCACAGCAGAGTGTGAGGGGCTCAGGTTCAGAGGGTAGTGTCACAGGTCTCCCATATGTCCAATAGGTATGACCTGGACAGATGAGGGTTAAGAGGATGTGTTGTGGGGGGGATGTACATGTGCACTTGTGCAGCTCCAGGACTTGCATTCCCCATGACCTACTATTGTGACACAGTGCAGAGTGTTGTTGTCTGGCTGCAAAGTCATACATCACTGAGACAGTGATGTATGACTTTGCAGTCATGCCTCCGCCATGGCATGTGTCTACTGATTGGTGATCCTGCAGGGGAGTGACATGTGCTACATGCACACCATAGTGGCGCTGGCTATCAGGACATGGGTGCATCATGGTGTCTGTCGCTGGTATGCATCACATGCATTTCCTATTTGACTCTGGGCATCCCTTACATCCGTAAACCTGTACTGACTCAGTGGCAAGAGCTGTGATGTGTCCACACCGTGTCCTCTGCACTGTCCAACTACTGTGTACTTGGTGCATGTGTCAACACTGGGGTGTTGCAATCCAACAGACACCAGACAGATGGGTGCAAGGCCATGTGGGATGTGAGTGCCATGCTTGGCATCAGACTGACAATTGACTTCTCCTGTTCAATTAGTGCACTTTTAGCAATGTACAACTAATGATGCCAGGGCTTGCTCTGTGATGTGCTGTGCTCACAGTGGTGTGTGCGTTATGTGCAGGTGACTGATGTCTGTCTGTTTCCCCATTGTTTGCAGATACATCCACGGCCACGGAAGGGGACAGCTCCACGGACCAGGAGGAGCCGGAGAGCCAGACTGGGTCAGCAGCCGAGGAGTGGTCGGAGGGACCCAGTGGCACGGAGGGCGAGGGGAGCCACACCGAGGAGTCCTCAGCAGCATCCACCTCAGCTGAGGACCAGAGCAACTCGGAGGATGACTCCCTTGTGGAGGCGGGTGTCAGCAGCCACCACACCCCAGCTAGTGTTGCTGTCCCCGCCACCACCAGCACCACCACCGCCCTCCCATCGGCTCCCATTCCCCAGGTCCGTGGAGGCTCCCATGTCCGGGAGCGTGTCTCCTTTGGGCCAGGCACCGCACCCCCTGCCCCTGTGTCCCCTGCTGCCCTGAGTGAGGAGTCTGTGTACCTCCTTCGCCAGCTCCATGTAGGGCAGACAGCCATGCTGAGTGTCCTCCATGCGCACACCGCGCTGTTGACTCAGCTGGTGTCGTTCATGGAGGGCATCTCATCGGGCATGTCTGACCTACAGAGGGGCAATAGGTCCATGGACTCCTCCCTGACGGCAGCAGTGTCCCTCCTCAAACGGTCCCTCACCCCTCCTGCCTCTGCTCCATCCACACTCCCCAGCACCTTACCCATCCCAGGCACACACACACTGGCACACACCAGCACACACACATCCAGCACACTGACACACACGCCAATGACAAAACGCACACGCAAGCACATTCAGGGGACTGAAGCCAGACTCACAGGGGATGGGGCCCTGGAACACACACACGCATCCACATGCACTGCGCAGTCCTCAGTTCCCTCTCCCTCCAAAGCACCCTCCCTTGCCTCACCTGCAACCCCAAAGTCACAGCAGCTCTTCCTCTGTGACCTCGGCCTCTTCCCCACCGATGAAGCTGCTCCAGCATCCCGGGGGAAGAGGAAGCCCACCCACACGGAGCAGAGTGCCCCTCGCCCCCGGACACCCTCCCCCAGGCGCAGACGGACTGAGGCCCCCACCCGCAAGTCCCCCGGAGTGCTAAGAGCAAGACCCCGCCACCGCCCTGCAGCTCAGGCACAAGGTCTCCGTCCTCCATCCCTCAGGCCCCCACTGCACAGGTGCCCCCACCACACCCTGCCCCAGGTTCCCCCACCCACAGATATACCATCCCCAAGATGCTCCGGCCTTCTCCCCCTGCCACTTGCTCTCCCAGCACCACACCCCCGCTGCGCTTGTCTGTGCCACTGATGTGGTGAGGGTGTCCTCCCCCTCTGTCCAACCCACCTTGCCTGTTCCCCATTCTCCTCCCCTGGAGGTAGGCACTGCAGTGGAGTCCACTACCGCCCTGTCTGACTTGGGCACTGCAGTGGCGGACCTGTCCACCCCATCTGCAGGGTCCACTGCAGTTGTGCCGGCACCCACGACATCTGTGTCATGCCCCCAGTTGTGCCGGCACACACCATGTCAGACACCTCCACTGCAGTTGTCAGTGGCTCTCCAGCACCCACCACCCCTTCCCTGACTCCCCCTGGTGAGCCCTGATCCTGTCCCTGCGGTGCCTGGCCTGCCCCCGGTTGCCCCTCCTAGTGGATTGTCCCTGGTATTGTGCAGGCATGCGTAGGGTGACATCTGCCAGTGTCACCCTGTTTGAACTTTGACAATGGACTGGCCATTGGCCTTTGCTCTTTTTTCAGGACTTCGTTTGGCCTCAACACATATGCTGAATAAAGCAACTTTCTTTTCTCTAGTGCTCATGCTTCAGATGTACATGTTGTTGGTGCAGCTAACCATGCCCTTGCTGCAGTGATGGTGATATCTGGTCTCATGATTATGAAGTGTTACTGTGCAGGAACCCATGTGGTCCAGGGGGAATGTGTCCTATCATGTGGTGTATCCATGTCATCAATAGCAGCATCTGAGGGTGTCATGTGTTCAGTATTTGGCAATGGGTTTCCTACTTACATTGGCAATTTCACATCTGTGGCTTCCACCCCTGCACATCTGTTGTGCCTGCCATCGTTGCATTTGTCTACTTCCCTGACCGTGTTGCCATCTCCAGTGGACATGCAGGTTTGGGCATCAATGGGGAGGGACTCATCCGTGTAGTCAGTGCAACATTGCTATACAAGTGTGTTGGATCTGTGCTGATGATTCCGTTGGCACATCCATGACCAGGCTGATGTGATGGGAGCCCTCATTTGGTGCTAATTGTTGATTGTGTGACCAAGTGCTCAGCTGACATGATGGGGCCCTACTGAGGCAACATATGGCACAGCTTTCCTCACACAGGAGTGGAGTCCCCTCATGGCAGTGTGTACACGTGTGACATTGCCTGCGCCCAAGGTGTGTGTTGTATGTGCATGTCTGTGTGTTCACTTCCATTCATCTGCGCATGCTGTGATCCCTAGTGTTGTACCTGTTTGTGATGCTTGCTGACTTGAGCTATGTTCCCCCAAAGTCTTCTCCCTGTGTTCTCTGTGATGTGGGTGCATGGCACATTACTGGTCATCAGGGTGTCACCCATAGGTGTGTTTGCTGTCAGGGCAGAGTTTGTGTGCTGACGCAGATGGGTCACAGTCAGGTTTCCCTTTGGCACTTGTTGTTTGCCCCTGTCATGTGATTTCCAGTTTGTGTTATCTTTCAGTGATTGTGACACGTTGTGTGTGTGACTGCTGGCACTCCTTAGGGTCCGGGCTGCAATGTTGGTTGTTGTCTATGTGTGTTCTTTGTGGGTGACCTTGGCTTCTTCATTGGTGTGTGACTGTGGCTGGGATCCCATTGGTCGGTGTGGTATTGCCGTCATGTCCATGTACAGCGTAGTGTGCAGTGTGTCAGACATTCAGGAGTCTTGTTGAGTGTCCATGTGTGATGTGTTTCTACACCTTGGTTCCCACCCACCACCCTGGAATAGTAATGGGTGCATGTGCAATGTCACCAGTGCATGTGTACTTCACTGCTGCACATTGTTGGAGGTCGAGGGGTGTGGTGTTGAGTGTGTGCAGATGAGAGTTGTTGCCCGGCTAGTCCCCTGCCTCCATGTTGGCCTTGGCTTACTGGCCATGCTGATTGATTTGTGCTTGTGTAGGTGTGATGGTAGTTAGTTGCTCAGGACACCTGACTGTGGTTCACAGTGTGAACGACATTTAGCTTTGTCATCACAGTGGTATTTTTCTTCAGCCCAGGGTCACCACATTGTGGGGGCCCTGGGGGTGGTGCTGTGGTGTGTCTGTGACTTGCTGTGTCAGTTGTTGTTCCTACGTGCCTGTGTGACATGTGTGTTTTGTGCTCCCTCTCACCTGTCAATGCCTGCTTGCCCACATAGGGGATTTGGATCCATGAGTTACCTTAGTGTGGCAGTGTATGCACATCTGTATGATTGGTATTCAGCTCTCCTCATGTGTTGTGTTGTTGCCTGGGGACAATGGCACCCCCACCCCTCACCTGCTGTGTATGATGACAGTGTTGGTCTGCCTGTTTGTGTTTGTGCATCTGCACCACTGCATTGGCATATCTTGGGTGTGCCATTGGCTGTATGTTGTTTGGTGTGTTTCCCCTGCTGTCCCTGGGACTCCTAGGTCATCGGTCAGCACAGTGATCATGGTTTGTGTGTCCCATTGCTGCCATGGTATGGTATCTGTTCACCTCACATCTGCTGTCTCCACAGGGTATCTGCATTTGTGTGCCCATTGGTGCAAATATGTGGTTCTGCATTCTGATGGTCACTTCTGTCATTGTGTCATTGATGACTGTTGACGGTCTCAGCCACCATGGGTGTTGTTTGTCTGCACATGGCCAAAGGAATGTTTCATTTGCACTGCAGTATTTGGCTCCCCCAATTTATGTTGCAATGGGACACATACACTACTTTGCCACAGATGAGTTTTTGGTTCTGTGACCAGGAATGATCCATGCAGTTTGGCAGTTGCAGCTCTTTCTTTGTCAACAATTACCTTTTGGTCACTGTGATGATGAGGGTGTAGACCCCATTGCCACAATGGTCAAAATGTGCTTCAGCTATGGACCCCACACTTGCCTTTTGGTCACTGTGATGATGGGGGTTTAGACCCCATTGCCACAATGGTCAAACTGTGCTTCAGCTATGGACCCCACACTTACCTTTTGGTCACTGTGATGATGGGGGTTTAGACCCCATTGCCACAATGGTCAAAATGTGCTTCAGCTATGGACCCCACACTTGCCTTTTGGTTACTGTGATGATGGGGGTTTAGACCCCATTGCCACAATGGTCAAAATGTGCTTCAGCTATGGACCCCACACTTACCTTTTGGTCACTGTGATGATGGGGGTTTAGGCCCCATTGCCACAATGGTCAAAATGTGCTTCAGCTATGGACCCCACACTTGCCTTTTGGTTACTGTGATGATGGGGGTTTAGACCCCATTGCCACAATGGTCAAAATGTGCTTCAGCTATGGACCCCACACTTACCTTTTGGTCACTGTGATGATGGGGTTTAGGCCCCATTGCCACAATGGTCAAAATGTGCTTCAGCTATGGACCCCACACTTGCCTTTTGGTCACTGTGATGATGGGGGTTTAGGCCCCATTGCCACAATGGTCATGGGCTGCTTGCATTGTGGGTGCCACACACATATATGTGTGGCACATGTGCTAGGGGGTCACATTGTATGTTCAATGTCATGTTCGGTGTTGTAGGCATTTGACACAGCCTGCTCACACGCTTGTCATGGTGGTGGGGGGGATGTCTTAATCTTGCATTCCCTAGGTTGTGGTGTGCTTGTTGTGTCATGCATTGTCCATCCTATGAGTGGGGGTGGTAGTAGTGGTAGGCATCCAGCCCCCCCTGGCTAAGGGTGGTAGTAGTGGTGGGCATCCTGCCCCCCTGGGTGGGGGTGGTAGTAGTGGTGGGCATCCTGCCCCCCTGGGTGAGGGTGGTAGTAGTGGTGGGCATCCTGCCCCCCCTGGCTAAGGGTGGTAGTAGTGGTGGGCATCCTGCCCCCCTGGGTGAGGGTGGTAGTAGTGGTAGGCATCCTGCCCCCCTGGGTGGGGGTGGTAGTAGTGGTGGGCATCCTGCCCCCTGGCTAAGGGTGGTAGTAGTGGTGGGCATCCTGCCCCCCTGGGTGAGGGTGGTAGTAGTGGTAGGCATCCTGCCCCCCTGGTTGAGGGTGGTAGTAGTGGTAGGCATCCAGCCCCCCTGGCTAAGGGTGGTGGTAGGCATCCAGCCCCCCTGGCTAAGGGTGGTAGTAGTGGTGGGCATCCTGCCCCCTGGCTAAGGGTGGTAGTGGTGGGCATCTGGCACCCCCTGGCTAAGGGTGGTAGTAGTGGTGGGCATCCTGCCCCCCTGGGTGAGGGTGGTAGTAGTGGTAGGCATCCTGCCCCCCTGGTTGAGGGTGGTAGTAGTGGTAGGCATCCAGCCCCCCTGGCTAAGGGTGGTGGTAGGCATCCAGCCCCCCTGGCTAAGGGTGGTAGTAGTGGTGGGCATCCTGCCCCCCTGGGTGAGGGTGGTAGTAGTGGTAGGCATCCTGCCCCCCTGGTTGAGGGTGGTAGTAGTGGTAGGCATCCAGCCCCCCTGGCTAAGGGTGGTAGTAGTGGTGGGCATCCTGCCCCCTGGCTAAGGGTGAGTAGTGGTGGGCATCTGGCACCCCCTGGCTAAGGGTGGTAGTAGTGGTGGGCATCCTGCCCCCTGGGTGAGGGTGGTAGTAGTGGTAGGCATCCTGCCCCCCTGGTTGAGGGTGGTAGTAGTGGTAGGCATCCAGCCCCCTGGCTAAGGGGGTGGTGGTAGGCATCCAGCCCCCCTGGCTAAGGGTGGTAGTAGTGGTGGGCATCCTGCCCCCCTGGGTGAGGGTGGTAGTAGTGGTAGGCATCCTGCCCCCCTGGTTGAGGGTGGTAGTAGTGGTAGGCATCCAGCCCCCCTGGCTAAGGGTGGTGGTGAGGCATCCAGCCCCCTGGCTAAGGGTGGTAGTAGTGGTGGGCATCCTGCCCCCCTGGCTAAGGGTGGTAGTAGTGGTAGGCATCCTGCCCCCCTGGTTGAGGGTGGTAGTAGTGGTAGGCATCCAGCCCCCTGGGTGAGGGTGGTAGTAGTGGTGGGCATCCTGCCCCCTGGGTGAGGGTGGTAGTAGTGGTGGGCATCCTGCCCCCTGGGTGAGGGTGGTAGTAGTGGTAGGCATCCTGCCCCCTGGGTGGGGGTGGTAGTAGTGGTAGGCATCCAGCCCCCCTGGCTAAGGGTGGTGGTAGGCATCCAGCCCCCCTGGCTAAGGGTGGTAGTAGTGGTGGGCATCCTGCCCCCCTGGCTAAGGGTGGTAGTAGTGGTGGGCATCCTGCCCCCCTGGGTGAGGGTGGTAGTAGTGGTAGGCATCCTGCCCCCCTGGCTAAGGGTGGTAGTAGTGGTGGGCATCCTGCCCCCCTGGGTGAGGGTGGTAGTAGTGGTGGGCATCCTGCCCCCCTGGGTGAGGGTGGTAGTAGTGGTAGGCATCCTGCCCCCCTGGGTGAGGGTGGTAGTAGTGGTAGGCATCCTGCCCCCCTGGTTGAGGGTGGTAGTAGTGGTAGGCATCCAGCCCCCCTGGCTAAGGGTGGTAGTAGTGGTGGGCATCCTGCCCCCTGGCTAAGGGTGGTAGTAGTGGTGGGCATCTGGCACCCCCTGGCTAAGGGTGGGAGTAGTGGTGGGCATCCTGCCCCCCTGGGTGAGGGTGGTAGTAGTGGTAGGCATCCTGACCCCCTGGTTGAGGGTGGTAGTAGTGGTAGGCATCCAGCCCCCCTGGCTAAGGGTGGTGGTAGGCATCCAGCCCCCTGGCTAAGGGTGGTAGTAGTGGTGGGCATCCTGCCCCCCTGGGTGAGGGTGGTAGTAGTGGTAGGCATCCTGCCCCCCTGGTTGAGGGTGGTAGTAGTGGTAGGCATCCAGCCCCCCTGGCTAAGGGTGGTAGTAGTGGTGGGCATCCTGCCCCCCTGGGTGAGGGTGGTAGTAGTGGTAGGCATCCTGCCCCCTGGGTGGGGGTGGTAGTAGTGGTAGGCATCCAGCCCCCCTGGCTAAGGGTGGTGGTAGGCATCCAGCCCCCCTGGCTAAGGGTGGTAGTAGTGGTGGGCATCCTGCCCCCCTGGCTAAGGGTGGTAGTAGTGGTAGGCATCCTGCCCCCCTGGTTGAGGGTGGTAGTAGTGGTAGGCATCCAGCCCCCTGGCTAAGGGTGGTAGTAGTGGTGGGCATCCTGCCCCCCTGGGTGAGGGTGGTAGTAGTGGTAGGCATCCTGCCCCCTGGCTAAGGGTGGTAGTAGTGGTGGGCATCCTGCCCCCTGGGTGAGGGTGGTAGTAGTGGTGGGCATCCTGCCCCCCTGGGTGAGGGTGGTAGTAGTGGTAGGCATCCTGCCCCCTGGGTGGGGTGGTAGTAGTGGTAGGCATCCAGCCCCCCTGGCTAAGGGTGGTGGTAGGCATCCAGCCCCCTGGCTAAGGGTGGTAGTAGTGGTGGGCATCCTGCCCCCTGGCTAAGGGTGGTAGTAGTGGTGGGCATCCTGCCCCCCTGGGTGAGGGTGGTAGTAGTGGTAGGCATCCTGCCCCCCTGGCTAAGGGTGGTAGTAGTGGTGGGCATCCTGCCCCCTGGGTGAGGGTGGTAGTAGTGGTGGGCATCCTGCCCCCTGGGTGAGGGTGGTAGTAGTGGTAGGCATCCTGCCCCCTGGGTGGGGGTGGTAGTAGTGGTAGGCATCCTGCCCCCTGGTTGAGGGTGGTAGTAGTGGTAGGCATCCAGCCCCCTGGCTAAGGGTGGTAGTAGTGGTGGGCATCCTGCCCCCTGGCTAAGGGTGGTAGTGGTGGGCATCTGGCACCCCCTGGCTAAGGGTGGTAGTAGTGGTGGGCATCCTGCCCCCCTGGGTGAGGGTGGTAGTAGTGGTAGGCATCCTGCCCCCCTGGTTGAGGGTGGTAGTAGTGGTAGGCATCCAGCCCCCCTGGCTAAGGGTGGTGGTAGGCATCCAGCCCCCTGGCTAAGGGTGGTAGTAGTGGTGGGCATCCTGCCCCCTGGGTGAGGGTGGTAGTAGTGGTAGGCATCCTGCCCCCTGGTTGAGGGTGGTAGTAGTGGTAGGCATCCAGCCCCCCTGGCTAAGGGTGGTAGTAGTGGTGGGCATCCTGCCCCCCTGGGTGAGGGTGGTAGTAGTGGTAGGCATCCTGCCCCCCTGGGTGGGGGTGGTAGTAGTGGTAGGCATCCAGCCCCCTGGCTAAGGGGTGGTGGTAGGCATCCAGCCCCCCTGGCTAAGGGTGGTAGTAGTGGTGGGCATCCTGCCCCCTGGCTAAGGGTGGTAGTAGTGGTAGGCATCCTGCCCCCCTGGTTGAGGGTGGTAGTAGTGGTAGGCATCCAGCCCTCCTGGCTAAGGGTGGTAGTAGTGGTGGGCATCCTGCCCCCCTGGGTGAGGGTGGTAGTAGTGGTAGGCATCCTGCCCCCTGGCTAAGGGTGGTAGTAGTGGTGGGCATCCTGCCCCCCTGGGTGAGGGTGGTAGTAGTGGTAGGCATCCTGCCCCCCTGGGTGGGGGTGGTAGTAGTGGTAGGCATCCAGCCCCCCTGGCTAAGGGTGGTGGTAGGCATCCAGCCCCCCTGGCTAAGGGTGGTAGTAGTGGTGGGCATCCTGCCCCCCTGGCTAAGGGTGGTAGTAGTGGTGGGCATCCTGCCCCCCCTGGGTGAGGGTGGTAGTAGTGGTAGGCATCCTGCCCCCCTGGCTAAGGGTGGTAGTAGTGGTGGGCATCCTGCCCCCTGGGTGAGGGTGGTAGTAGTGGTGGGCATCCTGCCCCCCTGGGTGAGGGTGGTAGTAGTGGTAGGCATCCTGCCCCCTGGGTGGGGGTGGTAGTAGTGGTAGGCATCCAGCCCCCTGGCTAAGGGTGGTGGTAGGCATCCAGCCCCCCTGGCTAAGGGTGGTAGTAGTGGTGGGCATCCTGCCCCCCTGGGTGAGGGTGGTAGTAGTGGTAGGCATCCTGCCCCCTGGTTGAGGGTGGTTGTGGTGGTTGGCATCCAGCCCCCCTGGGTTGGGGTGGTGGCGCGCATTCAGGCCCCTGTGTGCATATGTGGCATTGGTGATGGGCATCCCGCCCCTATGGTGCTGCTGTTGCTGGTGTAAGTATATTCAGATTCCCAGTGTATGTGTGTGATGTGTCGTGTACGTGTTGTATGTGTTTTGTGGTTGGTGTCTGACTTACCTTCTGCGCCGTACGCGTCCGTGCCTGTTCCGGTAGTAGATGTAGAATATTGGTATGATCGGGACGAAGGGATTCATGGTTGGTTCGTGTCGTTCGTCCTTCTCGTTGCTTCGCGTCGTCCTCGTCGCTTGGCTTCGTCCTCGTCGCTTCGCGTCGTCCTCGTCGGTGCTGTGTTCGTCTCGTAGCCGTGGATCGTGTTGTGGCGCGATTCGGAGCTTATGTGCGCCTCTCCCGGATGCTTTGACGTGCCGTGCGTAGCGACGGGTTCGGCGCGTACGGAAAGCGCATCGTACTTGTCCGGCCGGATGGGGCTGCATTTTCCCTTCCGTGCGACTCGATTCGGCGTTTCCGGATTCGCCTCGGTCGGAGAACAGGACCTGGTTTGGGTGAGTACGGCTCGGCCGGGATTTTTGCTGTTGTGCGCATCGTACTTGCTCGTTCGGTGTGCTGTACGGATCGGTCGGGAAACTGGCTTTCGCATGGCTTTTTCCCGACCGAATAGTATTGGGTGCGCCTCCGACCGAGATCGGAATCGGCC
>CAWUFW010026980.1:0-29654 GCA_963921515.1 Calotriton arnoldi | reverse complement strand
TATATATATATATATATATATATATATATATATATATATATATATTATCTACTGGCAGTCGCCAGTAGATAGTTATAGTTAAAACCTATTATCCATAGGAAATCCGCGACATTCTATTTGAAATAACGTTGGCGCCGGTTGACGAATCTTCGCGAAAGTTTCCAACTTGTTGGGGCGCTCCGGTCCGCTCCTATCCTGAAAGTCTCGGGGTGATACGTCAAGCGGGGGCCGAGAAAAAAGGGGGTCCCAAAACACGTTTTCCCCATTCATTTTTCCATAGGAACCTTTAGTCGCAGCTACAGCCCGAACTGCTGAACGGAATTACACCAAATTTGGCAAAGAGGTAGCCCTTGGTTCAGTGTCGTGCCTTTTGCTTAAATGGTGTAAATCCGTTCAGTAGTTCCTGAGAAAATCAAAAGTAAAGTCACATATATATCTGGGCGGAGCCTAACCACCCATGTCATCGTGAGATCTGATTGGCTGTCAGCACTTCATCCTGGAATTGCTGGCAGCCATCTTGGGACCAATATAAATGATAGTACCTCATTGAAATGCATTGTAGTGAATAGAAGATTTTGAGGGTCACCAAAGGAGAACTATAAAGGGTGATAACAGGCTTTACTTACATTAGAATTTATTTGTTGATGGTACCATACTAATTTTAGGAATTGTGGTGTATTCTAAGGTGATTTTACCATGTGAAAAACCTTCTGCTGGGATATCATGAATCATGTTTGAGAGAACACTATTTTCTCATGCTTGTCCCATGGAGGTTTGGAAGGTGCTCCAGAAGCTAAAATGAGAGCATATTTTCTGTAAATTCACATTATCTTTCTCACTCATGTGAGAATGAAGTCTGACATTCTCAGTAAAACATGTACATCCAACAAGGGCAGAGACTGTCAGTTGATTCCTTTGTGTTCTACTGCAGCTTCCCAGAGTGTTCTAAAGAACAACTAGAGTGCTAACAGCCTTACTTATGACAAAAGTATGGCACACCTGAAGCCATCTTGATTGGAATAAACTGGTAACACTTAAACAATTTAATTTAAAAAGGAACAAAATGATAGGGTTCATTTTGTCATAGAAATTATGGTTAGTGCTGTAGAAAGAAAAATTAGGACATGTTTCAAGTGTGATCTCAAATATCTTCCTGTTATATTTCAACAGGAGCAGCCTGCCAGTTGATGCCTTTGTGTTCTACTGCAGCTTCCCAGAGTGTTCTAAAGAACAACTAGAGTGCTAACAGCCTTACTTATGACAAAAGTATGGCACACCTGAAGCCATCTTGATTGGAATAAACTGGTAACACTTAAAACATTTAATTTAAAAAGGAACAAAATGATGGGGTTCATTTTGTCATAGAAGATTATGGTTAGTGCTGTAGAAAGAAAAATTAGGACATATTTCAAGTGTGATCTCAAATATCTTCCTGTTATATTTCAACAGGAGCAGCCTGTCAGTTGATGCCTTTGTGTTCTACTGCAGCTTCCCAGAGTGTTCTAAAGAACAACTAGAGCGCTAACAGCCTTACTTATGACAAAAGTATGGCACACCTGAAGCCATCTTGATTGGAATAAACCGGTAACACTTAAAACATTTAATTTAAAAAGGAACAAAATGAGGGGTTCTTTTTGAAATAGAAATTATGGTTAGTGCTGCAGAAAGAAAAATTAGGGCATGTTTTAAGTGAGATCTCAAATCCTCTTCTATTTCATTAGAAAATTCTGACATGCAGACTGAAACAATCACTTTCAATACCAGCAGCAGACTACCAGTTAACTCCCTGGTGAGCAGTAGCTTTACTCCAGTGATCTAATGAGCAACTAGAGTGCTAACATTCTGAATTTATGGCAGATGTGAGACACATCTGAATGCCTTCTTGATGGAATCAAAGTAAAAACTGAAAGCATTTCCTACTGAGGAGACTGCAGTAAATGAAGAAATTAGGAAACTTCATAACAAAGAAGTCTTCCAAGATGGCCACCAGTGAAAAAAGAGCCCAAATGTAGCACAAATATTACCCAGATGTATCCCACATATAGCCCAATGACAAAAGTGTGCAAAACACTTTTTATGTTTAGTTTTTTGCAGTTTTATGTAGTGCAGACTTTTCAGGTATTGGAGCATTGCATCTTAAAACATGACCCCCCTACACTACAAAAACACCACTGCACTACCTTAAACCCTAAAACACTACCCCCAGAACGACCCCCTACACTACACAAGCACCACTGCACTATCCTAAACTCTAAAACACTACCCCCAGCACGACCCCCTACACTACCCAAACACCACTGCACTAACCTAAATCCTAAAACACTACCACCAGCACGACCCCCTACACTACCCAAACACCACTGCACTACCCTAAAACATGACCCCCTACACTACACAAACACCACTGCACTACCCTAAACCCTAAAACACTACCCCCAGCACGACCCCCTACACTATACAAGCACCACTGCACTACCATAAACACTAAAACACTACCCCCAGCAAGACCCCCTACACTACACAAACACCACTGCACTACCCTAAACCCTAAAACACTACCCCCAGTACGACCCCTACACTACCCAAACACCACTGCACTAACCTAAACCCTAAAACACTACCCCCAGTACGACCCCCTACACTACCCAAACACCACTGCACTAACCTAAATCCTAAAACACTACCCCCAGCAAGACCCCCTACACTACACAAACACCACTGCACTACCCTAAACCCTAAAACACTACCCCCAGTACGACCCCCTACACTACCCAAACACCACTGCACTAACCTAAATCCTAAAACACTACCCCCAGCACGACCCCCTACACTACCCAAACACCACTGCACTACCCTAAAACATGACCCCCTACAATACACAAGCACCACTGCACTACCCTAAACCCTAAAACACTACCCCCAGCACGACCCCCTACACTGCCCGAACACCACTGCACTGCCCTAAACCCTGAAACACCACCCCCAGCATGACCCCCTACACTGCCCGAACACCACTGCACTGCCCTAAACCATGAAACACTACCCCCAGCAAGACTCCCTATACTGCCCGAACACCACTGCACTGCCCTAAACCCTGAAACATCACCCCCAGCAAGACCCCCTACACTGCCCGAACACCACTGACCTAAACCCTGAAACACCACCCCCAGCACGACCCCCTACACTGCCCGAACACACATCACTGCACTGCCCTAAACCCTGAAACACTACCCCCAGCATGACCCCCTACACTGCCCGAACACCACTGCTCTGCCCAAAACCCTGGAACACCAGCCCCAGCACGACCCCCTACACTGCCCGAACACCACTGCACTGCCCTAAACCTTGAAACACCAGCCTCTGCACGACCCCCTACACTGCCCGAACACCACTGCACTACCCTAAACCCTGAAACATCACCCCCAGCACGACCCCCTACACTGCCCGAGCACCACTGCACTGCCCTAAACCCTGAAACACCAGCCCCAGCACGACCACCTACACTGCCCGAACATCACTGCACTGACCTAAACCCTGAAACACCAGCCCCAGCACGACCGCCTACACTGCCCGAACACCACTGCACTGCCCTAAACCCTGAAACACCAGCCCCAGCACGACCCCCTACACTGCCCGAACACCACTGCACTGCCCTAAACCGTGAAACACCAGCCTCAGCACGACCCCCTACACTGCCTGAACACCACTGCACTGCCCTGAACCCTGAAACACCAGCCCCAGCACAAGACCCTACACTGCCCGAACACCACTGCACTGCCCTAAACCCTGAAACACCACCCCGTGCATGACCCCCTACACTGCCCGAACACCACTGCACTGCCCTAAACCCTGAAACACCACCCCCAGCGCGACCCCCTACACTGCCCGAACACCACTGCACTGCCCTAAACCCTGAAACACCACCCCCTGCACAACCCCTACACTGCTCGAACACTACTGCACTGCCCTAAACCCAGAAACACCATCCCCAGCACGACCCCCTATACTGCACGAACACCACTGCACTGCCCTAAACCCTGAAACACTACGCCCAGCAAGACCCCTACACTGCCCGAACACCACTGCACTGCCCTAAACCCTGAAACATCACCCCCAGCAAGACCCCCTACACTGCCCGAACACCACTGCACTAACCTAAATCCTAAAACACTACCCCCAGCACGACCCCCTACACTACCCAAACACCACTGCACTACCCTAAAACATGACCCCCTACAATACACAAACACCACTGCACTACCCTAAACCCTAAAACACTACCCCCAGCACGACCCCCTACACTGCCCGAACACACATCACTGCACTGCCCTAAACCCTGAAACACTACCCCCAGCATGACCCCCTACACTGCCCGAACACCACTGCTCTGCCCAAAACCCTGAAACACCAGCCCCAGCACGACCCCCTACACTGCCCGAACACCACTGCACTGCCCTAAACCTTGAAACACCAGCCTCTGCACGACCCCCTACACTGCCCGAACACCACTGCACTACCCTAAACCCTGAAACATCACCCCCAGCACGACCCCCTACACTGCCCGAGCACCACTGCACTGCCCTAAACCCTGAAACACCAGCCCCAGCACGACCCCCTACACTGCCCAAACACCACTGCACTGCCCTAAACCCTGAAACACCAGCCCCAGCACGACCGCCTACACTGCCTGAACACCACTGCACTGCCCTAAACCCTGAAACACCAGCCCCAGCACGACCCCCTACACTGCCCGAACACCACTGCACTGCCCTAAACCGTGAAACACCAGCCTCAGCACGACCCCCTACACTGCCTGAACACCACTGCACTGCCCTGAACCCTGAAACACCAGCCCCAGCACAAGACCCTACACTGCCCGAACACCACTGCAGTGCCCTAAACCCTGAAACACCACCCCGTGCATGACCCCCTACACTGCCCGAACACCACTGCACTGCCCTAAACCCTGAAACACCACCCCCAGCGCGACCCCCTACACTGCCCGAACACCACTGCACTGCCCTAAACCCTGAAACACCACCCCCTGCACAACCCCTACACTGCTCGAACACTACTGCACTGCCCTAAACCCAGAAACACCATCCCCAGCACGACCCCCTATACTGCCACGAACACCACTGCACTGCCCTAAACCCTGAAACACTACCCCCAGCAAGACCCCCTACACTGCCCGAACACCACTGCACTGCCCTAAACCCTGAAACATCACCCCCAGCAAGACCCCCTACACTGCCCAAACACCACTGCCCTAAACCCAGAAACACCACCCCCAGCAAGACCCCCTACACTGCCCGAACACCACTGCACTGCCCTAAACCCTGAAACACCAGCCCCAGCACGACCCCCTACACTGCCCGAACACCACTGCACTGCCCTAAACCCTGAAACACCACCCCCTGCACGACCCCCTACACTGCCCGAACACCACTGTACTGCCCTAAACCCTGAAACCCCACCCCCAGCATGACCCCCTACACTGCCAGAACACCACTGCACTGCCCTAATCCCTGAAACACCACCCCCTGCACGACCCCCTACACTGCCCGAACACTGCTGCACTGCCCTAAACCCTGAAACACCACCCCCAGCACGACCCCCTACACTGCACGAACACCACTGCACCGCCCTAAACCCTGAAACACTACCCCCAGCAAGACCCCCTACACTGCCCGAACACCACTGCACTGCCCTAAACCCTGAAACAGCACCCCCAGCAAGACCCCCTGCACTGCCCGAACACCACTGCCCTAAACCCTGGAACACCACCCCCAGCAAGACCCCCTACACTGCGCGAACACCACTGCACTGCCCTACACCCTGAAACACCACCCCCAGCACCACCCCAACACTGCCTGAACACCACTGCACTGCCCTAAACCCTGAAACACCACCCCCAGCACGACCCCCTACACTGCCCAAACACCACTGCTCTGCCCAAAACCCTGAAACACCAGCCCCAGCATGACCCCCTACACTGCCCGAACACCACTGCACTGCCCTAAACCCTGAAACACCAGCCCCAGCACGACCCCCTACACTGCCCGAACACCACTGCACTGCCCTAAACCCTGAAACACCAGCCCCAGCATGACCCCCTACACTGCCCGAACACCACTGCACTGCCCTAAACCCTGAAACACCAGCCCCAGCACGACCCCCTACACTGCCCGAACACCACTGCACTGCCCTAAACCCTGAAACACCAGCCCCAGCATGACCCCCTACACTGCCCGAACACCACTGCACTGCCCTAAACCCTGAAACACCAGCCCCAGCACGACCCCCTACACTGCCCGAACACCACTGCACTGCCCTAAACCCTGAAACACCACCCCCAGCACGACCCCCTACACTGCACGAACACCACTGCACTGCCCTAAACCCTGAAACACCAGCCCCAGCACAACCCCGTACACTGCCCGCACACCACTGCACTGCCCTAAACCCTGAAACACTAGCCCCAGCACAACCCTGTACACTGCCCCAACACCACTGCACTGCCCTAAACCCTGAAACACCAGCCCCAGCACAACCGCCTACACTGCCCGAAAACTACTGCACTGCCCTAAACCCTGAAACACCACCCCCAGCAAGACTACCTACACTGGCCGAACACCACTGCACTGCCCTAAACCCTGAAACACCACCCCCTGCACGACCCCCTACACTGCCCAAACACTACTGCACTGCCCTAAACCCAGAAACACCACCCCTCAGCACGACACCCTACACTGCGCGAACACCACTGCACTGCCCTAAACCCTGAAACACCACCCCAGCACGACCCCCTACACTGCCCGAACACCACTGCACTAAACCCTGAAACACCACCCCCTGCACGACCCCCTACACTGCCGGAACACCACTGCACTGCCCTAAACCCTGAACCACCACCCCCAGCACGACCCCCTACACTTCCCTAACACCACTGCACTGCCCTAAACCCTGAAACATCACCCCCAGCACAACCCTCTACACTGCCTGAGCACCATTGCTCTGCCCTAAACCCTGAAACACTAGCCCCAGCACGACCCCCTACACTGCCCGAACACCACTGCACTGCCCTAAACCCTGAATCACCACCCCCAGCACGGCCCACTACACTGCCCGAACACCACTGCACTGCCCTAAACCCTGAAACACCAGCCCCAGCAAGACCCCCTACACTGCCCGAACACCACTGCATTGCCCTAGACTCTGAAACACCAGCCCCAGCAAGACCCCCTACACTGCCCGAACACCACTGCACTGCCCTAAACCCTGAAACACCAGCCCCAGCATGACCCCCTACACTGCCCGAACACCACTGCACTGCCCTAAACCCTGAAACACCAGCCCCAGCACGACCCCCTACACTGCCCAAACACCACTGCCCTAAACCCTGAAACACCAGCCCCAGCACGACCCCCTACACTGCCCGAACACCACTGCACTGCCCTAAACCCTGAAACACCAGCCCCAGCACCACCCCCTACAATGCCCGAACACCACTGTACTGCCCTAAACCCTGAAACACCACCCCCTGCACCGCCCAATACACTGCCCGAACACCACTGCACTGCCCTAAACCCTGAAACACCACCCCCTGCACGACCCCCTACACTGCCCGAACACCACTGCACTGCCCTAAACCCTGAAACACCACCCCCTGCACCACCCCCTACACTGCCCGAACACCACTGCACTGCCCTAAACCCTGAAACACCACCCCCTGCACCGCCCCCTACACTGCCCGAACACCACTGCACTGCCCTAAACCCTGAAACACCACCCCCAGCATGACCCCCTTTACTGCTCGAACACCACTGCACTGCCCCAAACCCTGAAACACCACCACCAGCATGACCCCCTACACTGCCCGAACACCACTGCCCTAAACCCTGAAACACCACCCCTGCACGACCCCCTACACTGCCCGAACACCACTGCACTGCCCTAAACCCTGAAACACCACCCCCTGCACGACCCCCTACACTGCCCGAACACCACTGCACTGCCCTAAACCCTGAAACACCACCCCCAGCACGACCCCCTACACTGCCCGAACACCACTGCACTGCCCTAAACCCTAAAACACCACCCCCAGCACGACCCCCTACACTGCCCGAACACCACTGCACTGCCCTAAACCCTAGAACACTACCCCCAGCATGACCCCCTACACTACCCGAACACCACTGCACTACCCTAAACCCTAAAATACTCCCCCCAGCACGACCCCCTACACTACCCGAACACGACTGCACTGCCCTAAACCCTAAAACACTCCCCCCAGCATGACCCCCTACACTACCCGAACACCACTGCACTGCCCTAAACCCTAAAACACTCCCCCAGCACGACCCCCTACACTACCTAAACACCACTGCACTGCCCTAAACCCTAAAACACTACCCCCGCATGACCCCCTACACTACCCAAATACCAATGCACTACCCTAATCCCTAAAACGCTACCCCCAGCACGAACCCCCTACACTACCCAAAGACCACTGCACTACCCTAAACTCTAAAACAATACCCCCGCACGACTCCCTTCACTACCCAAAGACCACTGCACTACCCTAAACCCTAAAACACGACCTCCTACACTACACAAACACCACTGCACTACCCTAAACCCTAAAAAACTACACCCAACACGAACCCCTACACTACCCAAACACTACTGCACTACCCTAAACCATAAAACACTACCCCCAGCAGTACCCCCTATGCTACCCAAACACCACTGCACTACCCTAAACCCTAAAACACTACCCCCAGCAGTACCCCCTACACTACCCAAACACCATTGCACTACCCTAAACCCTAAAACACTACCCCCAGCAGTACCCCCTACACTACCCAAACACCACTGCACTACCCTAAACCCTAAAACCCTAAAACACTAACCCCAGCACGACCCCCTACACTACCCAAACACCACTGTACTACCCTAAACCCTAAAACACTCCCCCAGCACGACTCCCTACACTACCCAAACACCACTGCACTACCCTAAACCCTAAATCTACCCCCAGCATGACCCCCTACACTACACAAACACCACTGCACTACCCTAAACCCTAAAACACTACCCCCAGCACGACCCTCTTCACTACCTAAACACAACTGCACAATTTGTTACAGGCGTTACAACGCAGGCCTGTGGTGCTTACTGGAAGTACCTGGTGGGCTAGTTGGGCCCCAGGGACTCTCAGGATTCAAGGTGACCTAATGCCCCAACTTAAAACGCGCCACGGGGCGCGTTTGCACAGTGGTGAAGGGAGGGGGCGGGGCCTCAGGTGACATGTGCGCAAACACGCCCTGTGGTGCGTTTTAAGTTGGGGAGTTAATTCCCTTTGAATCCTGGGGGCCAACTAGCCCACCAGGTACCTTCAGTAAGCACAACAGAGTTGCGTTGCAGAGAGGTGAAAAAAGGTGAGTGGCCTCGGAACGCCTCTCGGCAACTCAGCTCTGTGGTCCTAACTGTAGGTACCTGGGGGGCTAGTTGGGCCCCAGGGACCCTCAGGATTCAAGGGGACTTAATCCCGCAACTTAAAACGCGCCACGGGGCGCGTTTGCACACATGTCACCTCAAGCCCCCCCTCCCTTCACCACTGTGCAAACGCGCACTGGCTCTGGTTAGTCAGAGTCAGTTACCACCAGTACCCGTCTGAAAAAGTTGTGGGCACAGGATGATTTTGCAACAAGGCCTCTTTCTGCTCCTCTGTTGGTTCTTTCTGCACATCTTTTGCTTCTTTCTGTGCGTTTTTTCTTCTTTCTTCACATGTCCTACCTCTGTTGGCATAGTTAGAAACTAGCATTTAAAAAACCTTTGAAATTCACTTAAAAAATCATAGGTTTCAGGCACGTTATAGTTAGAAATTAGCATTTAAAAAACCTTTGAAATTCACTGAAAAAACCATAGGTTTCAGGCACGTTATAGTTAGAAATTAGCATTTAAAAAACCTTTGAAATTCACTGAAAAAAACATAGGTTTCAGGCACGTTATAGTTAGAAATTAGCATTTAAAAAACCTTTGAAATTCACTGAAAAAACCATAGGTTTCAGACACGTTATAGTTAGAAATTAGCATTTAAAAAACCTTTGAAATTCACTGAAAAAAACATAGGTTTTAGGGACAGTTATAGTTAGTTGGACATTGCACTCGTACAAAACCCGTGAAATTCCCCTGTTATAGTTAGTTCAGCTAACTATAACTCGCGCCCCGCAATGCACTGCTGATGACGTCACATATTACATCACTCATGACATGGTCAGTGACATCACTGATGACATCACTGATGACATCTCAAATGACATCACTGATGACATCATCCATGTGATAATTTCATGCATCTTCTCACACCCTAATATAACTTTTGATACACCCACTCTAAATTACAGACTGCCATTCTCAAAACCATAGACACTCCAACACCAAAAACTACATACCCACTCACTGAACCTTAGGTCTACACACACATCCACTCACTCACCTGTACAGTCACTCATACTTACAGTCACTCAGTACAGGACTATCATATGCACTCATACACCTATATAAACACTCACACACCGCCACTCATCCATAGAGGTACTCACACACCTAGTCAGTCATGCAAAAAATGAATCACACACCCATTTACTCACCTATACAGTTATACACACACCAGCTCACTTACTCATACAAATACTAGCACATTCTTACGCTCTTATACAATAACTGATACAAGCACACACGCATCCATACAGCCACTCTCACAATAACACACTCTCACTTATAGCCATTTAAATACTCTAACACACATATATACTGCCTTTTACATATGTAGTTACTCGCACATGTACCACTGAGATATACATTCACTCACTAACACACCCATACACACACTCACCCACCCAAGCAGTCCATCACAGATACACTCTTGAAATCATGCACCCAGTGAATTACCCACTCACACATCTATGTATAGAGTCACACACACCCCACCCACACAAACACTCAGGCAGCCATACAGATACTCAGAGAACCAATCAATAACCCATATAGACACTCATGTAGCTATTCGCAAATCCATGCATCCACTTACACACCAACAAACAGACGGATACAGACATTCACACAGTTTAGTCACTAACCCATGCATTCAGTAAGATACGTTTAATCACTCACTTGTAGAGTCAGTCACTCACGTACTAAATCATCCATTCAGACACTTATACACCCACTCATTCTTCAATACGCCTTTCCCTATATATATTAAACATATTTAAACTTTACAGAAACACACAGTCACTGGATGATGTCATCAGTGATGTCATCAGTGATGTCATTTGAGATGTCATCAGTGATGTCATCAGTGATGTCACTGACCATGTCATGAGTGATGTAATATGTGACGTCATCAGCAGTGCATTGCGGGGCGCGAGTTATAGTTAGCTGAACTAACTATAACAGGGGAATTTCACGGGTTTTGTACGAGTGCAATGTCCAACTAACTATAACTGTCCCTAAAACCTATGTTTTTTTCAGTGAATATATATATATATATATATATATATATATATATATTATCTACTGGCGGTCGCCAGTAGATAGTTATAGTTACAACCTATTATCCATAGGAAATCCGCAACATTCTATTTGAAATAACTCTCTTGCCGGTTGACGTATCTTCGCAAAATTTTCAAACTTTGTGGGGCGCTCCGGTCCGCTCCTACCCTGAAAGTCTCGGGGGATTCGTCAAGCGGGGGCCGAGAAAAAAGGGGGTCCCAAAACGTGTTTTCCCCATGCAATTTTCCATAGGAAACTTTAGACACGGCTACAGCCCGAACTGCTGAACGGAATTACACCAAATTTGGCAAAGAGGTAGTTCTTGGTTCAGAAAGAACCCTTTTGTTAAATGGTGTAAATCCGTTCAGTAGTTGCTGAGAAAATCAAAAGTAAAAAGATAGATATATCTATGGCCGCGTCGGATTCGCGCACCCTCCCGATCACGAGCTGCATGCTAATGGCTGTCAACACTCCAAATCAGGAAGTGTTGGCAGCCATTTTATCCTCGGTAGAACCGAGGGACAGAAACAAGTGCGCAAAGTGCACAAAGGGGGCAGGGTAGAAACACCCTGACCCCCTAGATCTGCTCAGGGGATCCCACAAGGATGCGCTCAGGGTGCGCGAATCCTGCTGAAAAAAAAATCGAAGCGCGGTCTCCCGCGCTTCGATAGTACTGGCCCCGGGTGGGCCAAGTCCCGGGGGCATGCTGGGGGGGTTAATTTTATGTGTGGGGGGCCTCTAAGGGCCCCCAAGCCCCGGGGACCACCACCCCCGGGGCTTTATGTATAATGGTGCGGGAGGGCTCTGAGCCCTCCCGCAGCCCCGGGGACCGCCACCTCCCGGGGCTTCTTTTTTATTTTTGAAAAACCTGTGTGGGGGGGCTCCAGCCCCCACACGCCCCGAGGACCACCACCTCCCCAGGGCACTAAGAAAAATTACAATGGGGGTCCGTTTTGGACCCCCAAGCCCTGGGGACCACCACCTCCCCGGGGCTTTCAAAATGTAAGGAGGGGGCCGCGCGGCCCCCCTCCTGGAGCCGGTGGTGGCCCTGGGGACCGCCACCCCCCAGGGCCGGCTCCTGCAGTGTCCCGTGGTGCCTACCCCCGGGACACTGCTGTTTGCAATGACAGGACGGGAGCCTCGCGGCTCCCGTCCTGTCATTGCAAACTGCTTTGGATATTGGAAGAGAGAGCAGGAAACCTGCTCTCTCTTCCAATATCCAAAGCTGATTGCTTTTCCACATGGGGAGCAGCATGTTAGCTGCTCCCCATGTGTAAAAGCAATGCCGGCTCCCGTAGGACACGGGCAGCCGGCGGGACTGTGGGGGGTTTGGGGACCCCCCCACAGTCCCCAACAAGAGGCCAGGCCCCGGGGGATGGGGTCCCCGGGGCCATAAGTGGCCACGGAGGGGGGCCACGCAGCCCCCCTCCCCAAAGGTAAAAAAAAGTTTAAAAAAAAAAAAAAAGTGCAAGGCCGGCCCCGGGGGATGGGGTCCCCGGGGCCTTAAATGGCCTGAGGAGGGGGGCCACGCAGCCCCCCTCCAAATAAAAAAAAAAGAGGCCATGCCCCGGGGGATGGGGTCCCCGGGGCCAATACAGGCCCAGGGAAGGGGGGCCACGCGGCCCCCTTCCCGTTTTTTATTTTTTATTTTAATTTAAAAAAAAGGGGTAAGGCCCTGGGGGATGGGGTCCCCAGGGCCTAAAAATAGGAAAAAGGAAGGGGGGCCACACAGCCCCCCTTCAGGGGAAAAAAAAAAACGATCGGGGCCGCAGGCCCCGCCCCTTCCTTCACCACTCTGCAAACGCGCCGCCTGGCGCGTTTGCAGAGGGGGAACGAATTCCCCTTGAATACTGGGGGTCCCTGGGGGCCAACTAGCCCACCAGGAACCTCCAGTATGCGCCAGGGAGCTGCCTTGCAGAGAGGTGTACAGAGGCCACGCCCCTTTTACACCTCTCTGCAACGCAGCTCTGTGGCGCTTTTTGGAGGTATATGGTGGGCTAGTTGCACCCCAGGGACCCTCAGGATTCAAGGGGAGTTAATCCCCGACTTAAAACGCGCCACGGGGCGCGTTTGCACAGAGGTGAAGGGAGGGGGCGGGGCTTCAGGTGACATGTGTGCAAACAGGCCCGTGGCGCGTTTTAAGATGGGGAATTAAATCCCCTTCCATCCTGAGGGTCCCTGGGGGCCAACTAGCCCAACAGGTACGTCCAGAAAGCGCCACAGAGCTGCGTTGCAGAGAGGTGTAAAAAGGGGTGTGGCCTCTGTACATGTCTCTGCATACTGGAGGTTCCTGGTGGGCTAGTTGGCCCGTAGGGACCCTCATGATTCAAGGGGACTTAATCCCCCAACTTAAAACGCGCCACGGGGCGCGTTTGCACAAATGTCACCTCAGGCCCCGCCCCTCCCTTCACCATTGTGCAAATATTCCTCTAAAATCAGCCGAAATACGAATTCTGATTTACTCACCTGTTATCAGGAGAGACCTCAGTGCTGTATCTTTCAGCCCAGTACTGGTCCTGAAAAGTAATTTTAAACGTACTTACCAGTAACTTGAATTTCCTTCCATAGGCTAACATTGACTGGTTTCACTTGGAAATTCTTCTAAGTGTGGAGTTTTGGAACTTTAAAATATTCCTCTAAAATCAGCCGAAATACGAATTCCGATTTACTCACCTGTTATCAGGAGAGACCTCAGTGCTGCATCTTTCAGCCCAGTACTGATCCTCAAAAGTAATTTTAACCGTACTTACCAGTAACTTGAATTTCCTTCCATAGGATATAATTGCCTGCTTTTTGCTGAAAAAGTTTCTAAGTGTTGATTTTTGAAACATACAAATATTCCTCTAAAATCAGCCGAAATATGAATTCCGATTTACTCACCTGTTATAAGGAGAGACCTCAGTGCTGTATCTTTCAGCCCAGTACTGGTCCTGAAAAGTAATTTTAACCGTACTTACCAGTAACTTGAATTTCCTTCCATAGGCTAACATTGACTGGTTTCACTTGGAAGTTCTTCTAAGTGTGGAGTTTTGGAACTTTAAAATATTCCTCTAAAATCAGCCGAAATACGAATTTCGATTTACTCACCTGTTATCAGGAGAGACCTCAGTGCTGCATCTTTCAGCCCAGTACTGGTCCTGAAAAGTAATTTTAACCGTACTTACCAGTAACTTATATTTTCTTCCATAGGAATCCATTGTCTGGTTTTCAGCAGAAAAGTTTCAAAGTGTCGATTTTCACAAACTACAAATATTCCTTAAAAATCGCCTGTATGACTTAAACGCATTCTTTCAACTGTTTACAGGAGATGCACCAGTGCTGGATCCAGGATCCAACACTGAGTAAGAAAAAGTAACGATAACAGTTTTTACCTGCTAAGTGAATTTCCTTCCATAGGATAACATTGGTGATTCTATGAGAAAAAGTTTCTAAGTGTCAACTTTTAAAATACAATAATATTCCTTAAAAATCACGACTGTAACCAAAACGCTTTTACTCAACTGTTTACAGGAGATGTACCAGGACTGAATCTAGGATCCAGTCCTGTGGTTAGAAAAGTAATTCATAAAGTAACTAATTGCATTTAACTAGAAATTCACATTGAGCTGAATGTTGCATTGTGTTTGAAAATGTGGTGCCCATTGCAACAACTGTAACTACTGTACTTAAAAGTCTATTGCCTATGTGCAAAGTATTTAAACTAAAGTAATTCATTCTGAGAAAGTATTTTTTGTAATGTAATGTATAATGTAATTACAATGTAATTTAAAAAATAAAATATGTAAAAAACAAAATTCTAAAAATGTAATAAATCAGTATGAAAAAAATTAATATAACAATTAATACATTTAAAAATTGTCATTTACAAAACCTTTGAAATTCACTGAAAAAACCGTAGGTTTCAGACATGTTATAGTTAGGAATTAGCATTTAAAAAACCTTTGAAATTCACTGAAACAACCATAGGTTTCAGATAAGTTATAGTTAGAAATTAGCATTTAAAAAACCTTTGAAATTCACTGAAAAAACCATAGGTTTTAGGGACAGTTATAGTTAGTTGGACATTGCACTCGTACAAAACCCGTGAAATTCCCCCGTTATAGTTAGTTCAGCTAACTATAACTCGCGCCCCACAATGCACTGCTGATGACGTCACATATTACATCACTCATGACATGGTCAGTGACATCACTGATGACATCACTGATGACATCTCAAATGACATCACTGATGACATCATCCACGTGATAATCTGATGCACCTCCTCACACCCTAATATAACCTTTAATACACCCAATCTAAATTACAGACTGCCATTCGCAAAACCATAGACACTCCAACACCAATAACTACATACCCACTCACTGATTCTTAGGTCTACACACACACATCCACTCACTCACCCGTACAGTCACTCATACTTATGGTCAATCAGTACAGGACAATCATATGCACTCTTACTCCTATATAGACACTCAAACACCGCCACTCATCCATAGAGGTACTCACACACCTAGTCAGTCATGCAAATAATTAAACACACTGCCATTTACTCACCTATACAGTTATACACACACCAGCTCACTTAATCATACAAATACTAGCACATTGTTACGCTCTTATACAATCACTGATACAAGCACACACTCATCCATACAGCCACTATCACAATCACTCACTCTCGCTTATAGCTATTTATATACTCCAATACACATATATACTGCCTTTCACATATGTAGTTACTCACACATGTACCACTGGGACATACATTCACTCACTAACACACTCTTACACACACTTACCCACCCATACAGTCTATCACAGATGCACTCTTGAAACCATCCACCCAGTGAATCACCCACTCACACATCTATGCACAGTCGCACACACCCCATCCACACAAACACTCAGGCACCCATACAGATACTCAGACAACAAATCAATAACTCTTATAGACACTCATGTAGCTATTCACAAACCCATGCAGCCACTTACACAGCAACAGACAGATACAGACATTAACCCAGTTTAGTCACTAACCCATGCATTCAGTAAGATACGTTTAATCACTCACTTATAGAATTAGTCACGCACCTACTAAATCATCCATACACACACTTATACACCCACTCATTCTTCAATACGCCTTTCCCTATATATATTAAAAATATTTAAACTTTACAGAAACACACAGTCACTGGATGATGTCATCAGTGATGTCATTTGAGATGTCATCAGTGATGTCATCAGTGATGTCACTGACCATGTCATGAGTGATGTAATATGTGACGTCATCAGCAGTGCATTGTGGGGCGCGAGTTATAGTTAGCTGAACTAACTATAACGGGGGAATTTCACGGGTTTTGTACGAGTGCAATGTCCAACTAACTATAACTGTCCCTAAAACCTATGGTTTTTTCAGTGAATTTCAAAGGTTTTTTAAATGCTAATTTCTAACTATAACTTATCTGAAACCTATGGTTTTTTCAGTGAATACTGAAAAAACCATAGGTTTCAGGAACGTTATAGTTAGTTGGACATTTCACTCGTACAAAACCCTCAAAATTCCGGCGTTATAGTTAGTTCCGCTAACTATAACTCGCGCCCCCGCAATGCACTGCTGATGACGTCACATATTACATCATTCATGACATGGTCAGTGACATCACTGATGACATCACTGATGACATCTCAAATGACATCACTGATGACATCATCCAGTGACTGTGTGTTTCTGTAAAGTTTAATTTATTTTTCAATATATATGCCAAGCTGTATTGAGGAATGAGTGGGTGTATAAGTGTCTGTATGGAGGATTTAGTAGGTACGTGACTGACTGTATAAGTGAGTGATTAAATGTGTCTTACTGAATGCATGGGTTAGTGACTAAACTGTGTGAAAGTCTGTATCAGTCTGTCTGTTGTTGTGTAAGCTGCTGCATGGGTTGGTGAGTAGCTGCATGAGTGTCTATATGGGTTATTGATTGCTTGCCTGAGTATTTGTATGGCTGCCCGAGTGTTTGTGTGGGTGGGTGGGAGGTGTGTGACTCTGTGCATAGATGTGTGAGTGGTTGATTCACTGGGTGTATGGGTTCAAGAGTGCATGTGGAAACAGCTGTATGGGTGGTTGAGTGTGTGTATGGGTGTGTTGGTGAGTGAATGGATGTCTCAGTGGTACATGTGCAAGTTACTACATATGTAAAAGGCAGTATATGTGAGTGATGGTGTATATAAATAACTATATGTGAGAGTCAGTAATTGTGAGAGTGGCTGCATGGATGAGTGTGTATTTGTATCAGTGATTCTATAAGAGAGTAATTATTAACCCTGGGCAAAGCACTACGCTACGCTCGCGTAGTTTGCGTTGTTTGCGCTACTTTGCACTACGCGAATTGCACATAGCACAGTGCAAACACGCGTAGCGTAGCGTAGTGCAGCGGTCATTTTTTGCTTGCTCGCGGTCCTCAACGTCAAGTTGGCGACCGCGAGCAAGCAAAATGACATCCCGGCGAGACTTTTTCCTCGTTCGCGATCAGCAACATCAAGTTGCCGATCGCGAGCGTGGAAAATAAACCTCCCGGCGAGATTCTCAATGCGGGGAGGTCAGGTTTCTCATTGCGAGTGGTCGCGTATGCTCGCGACCGCTCGCGATGAGAAACTACCAGTCCGCGTTGAGAAAGCTGCCGCTCGAGTAAAAATCTACTCGAGCGGCAGTAAAAGACAGCTCGCACTGTGCAAGATGCCGTTTTCAATGATTGCACAGTGCGGACAAGCATCCGGCACTGTGCAATCATCGCGAACAGTGCACTACGCAGTTCGCGTAGTGCTACGCGTAGCTCGCGTAGTGCGAAGTGCACTTTGCGTAGCTTCGCGTAGCGCTACTTCGTGAACTACGCCCAGGGTTAGTAATTATGTGTTAGTATCTGTATGAATAAGTGAGGTTGTGTCTGTATAACTGTATAGGTGAGTAAATGGAACTATGATTGATTCTTTGCATGACTGACTAAGTGTGTGAGTAACTCTGGATATGTGGCAGTGTGTGAGTGTCTGTATAGGTGTATGAGTGCATATGATAGTGTTGTATTGATTAGTGACTGCATGTATGAGTGACTGTATGGGTGAATGAGTGGATGTGTGTGTAGACCTAGGAATCAGTCAGTGCGTATTTAGTAACTGGTATTGATGTGTCTATTTTTTCGAAAATGGTAGTTTGTATTTTAGAGTGGGTGTATCAAAGGTTATATTCAGGTGTGAGGAGATGCATCAGATTTTCACGTGGATGATGTCATCAGTGATGTCATATATATATATAAGGGCTCTTTCCGCGGTCCAGGCGGAACCGCTAAACATCAAACCCACAAGGTGCCTGCTGAGGAAGAGCCCACAACCGGTAGGTAATGTCTGTGGAATCTTTAATGGAGGTACTGCATGCAGAATATTAAATATTGGGAATATTAAAGACATGAATTGGGAGGTGGCATGCAACCCACTGATGAGTACGAAGACACCACAAGGACCAGAATTCCACTCGCTATGGAAACGCCCACTGAGGTGTGGTTCTCTATTACACAGGTGCTTCAAAGAATGCACAGCCATTTCACCAAACTACAAGCCCGCAGTCCATGATTAAGTGCAGCCAAGCACGAAACGTGTCGGGGAGCAGGACAATCATTAAGTGTGTACCACGATCTTTTCTGCATGCAGTACCTCCATTAAAGATTCCACAGACATTACCTACCGGTTGTGGGCTCTTCCTCAGCAGGCACCTTGTGGGTTTGAGATATATATATATTCACTGAAAAAACCATAGGTTTCAGACACGTTATAGTTACAAATTAGCATTTAAAAAACCTTTGAAATTCACTGAAAAAACCATAGGTTTTAGGGACAGTTATAGTTACTTGGACATTGCACTCGTACAAAACCCGTGAAATTCCCCCGTTATAGTTAGTTCAGCTAACTATAACTCGCGCCCCGCAATGCACTGCTGATGACGTCACATATTACATCACTCATGACATGGTCAGTGACATCACTGATGACATCACTGATGACATCTCAAATGACATCACTGATGACATCATCCAGTGACTGTGTGTTTCTGTAAAGTTTAAATATTTTTAAAATATATAGGAAAAGCCGTATTGAAGAATGAGTGGGTGTGTAAGTGTCTGTATGGATGATTTAGTAGGTGCGTGACTGACTCTATAAGTGAGTGATTTAACGTATCTTACTGAATGCATGGGTTAGTGACTAAACTGGGTGTATGTCTGTATCCGTCTGTCTGTTGCTGTGTAAGTGGCTGCATGTGTTTGTGAATAGCTAAATGAGTGTCTATATGAGTTATTGAATGCTTGTCTGAGTATCTGTATGGGTGCCTGAGTGTTTGTGTGGGAGGGGTGTGTGCAACTCTGTGCATAGATGTGTGAGTGGGTGATTCACTGGGTGGATGGTTTCAAGAGTGCATCTGTGATAGACTGTATGGGTGGGTAAGTGTGTGTAAGAGTGTGTTAGTGAGTGAATGTATGTCCCAGTGGTACATGTGTGAGTAACTACATATGTGAAAGGCAGTATATATGTGTGTTGGAGTATATAAATAGCTATAAGCAAGAGTGAGTGATTGTGATAGTGGCTGTATGGATGATTGTGTGCTTGTATCAGTGATTGTATAAGAGCGTAACAATGTGCTACTATTTGTATGAGTAAGTGAGCTGGTGTGTGTATAACTGTATAGGTGAGTAAATGGCAGTGTGTTTAATTATTTGCATGACTGACTAGGTGTGTGAGTATCTCTATGGATGAGTGGCGTTGTTTGAGTGTCTATATAGGAGTAAGAGTGCATATGATAGTCCTGTACTGAGTGACCGTAAGTATGAGTGACTGTACGGGTGAGTGAGTGGATGTGTGTGTGTAGACCTAAGAATCAGTGAGTGGGTATGTAGTTATTGGTGTTGGAGTGTCTATGGTTTTGCGAATGGCAGTCTGTAATTTAGAGTGGGTGTATCAAAGGTTATATTAGGGTGTGAGGAGGTGCATCAGATTATCACGTGGATGATGTCATCAGTGATGTCATTTGAGATGTCATCAGTGATGTCATCAGTGATGTCACTGACCATGTCATGAGTGATGTAATATGTGACGTCATCAGCAGTGCATTGCGGGGGCGCGAGTTATAGTTAGCTGAACTAACTATAACGGGGGAATTTCACGGGTTTTGTACGAGTGCAATGTCCAAGTAACTATAACTGTCCCTAAAACCTATGGTTTTTTCAGTGAATTTCAAAGGTTTTTTAAATGCTAATTTGTAACTATAACGTGTCTGAAACCTATGGTTTTTTCAGTGAATTTCAAAGGTTTTTTAAATGCTAATTTGTAACTATAACGTGTCTGAAACCTATGGTTTTTTCAGTGAATTTCAAAGGTTTTTTAAATGCTAATTTCTAACTATAACGTGCCTGAAACCTACGGTTTTTTCAGTGAATTTCAAAGGTTTTGTAAATGACAATTTTTAAATGTATTAATTGTTATATTAATTTTTTTCATACTGATTTACTACATTTTTAGAAACAATTTTTTTTTACATATTTTATTTTTTAAATTACATTGTAATTACATTATACATTACATTACAAAAAATACTTTCTCAGAATGAATTACTTTAGTTTAAATACTTTGCAGATAGGCAATAGACTTTTAAGTACAGTAGTTACAGTTGTTGCAATGGGCAACACATTTTCAAACACAATGCAACATTCAGCTCAATGTGAATTTCTAGTTAAATGCAATTAGTTACTTTATGGATTACTTTTGTAACCACAGGACTGGATCCTAGATTCAGTCCTGGTACATCTCCTGGAAACAGTTGAGTAAAAGCGTTTTGGTTACAGTCGTGATTTTTAAGGAATATTATTGTATTTTAAAAGTTGTCACTTTGAAACTTTTTCTCATAGAATCACCAATGTTATCCTATGGAAGGAAATTCACTTAGCAGGTAAAAACTGTTATCGTTACTTTTTCTTACTCAGTGTTGGATCCTGGATCCAGCACTGGTGCATCTCCTGTAAACAGTTGAAAGAATGCGTTTAAGTTATACTGTCGATTTTTAAGGAATATTTGTAGTTTGTGAAAATCAACACTTTGAAACTTTTTTGCTGAAAACCAGTCAATGTTAGCCTATGAAGGAAATTCAAGTTACCGGTAAGTACGGTTAAAATTACTTTTGAGGATCAGTACTGGGCTGAAAGATGCAGCACTGAGGTCTCTCCTGATAACAGGTGAGTAAATCGGAATTCGTATTTCGGCTGATTTTAGAGGAATATTTTAAAGTTCCAAAACTCCACACTTAGAAGAATTTCCAAGTGAAACCAGTCAATGTTAGCCTATGAAGGAAATTCAAGTTACCGGTAAGTATGGTTAAAATTACTTTTCAGGATCAGTACTGGGCTTAAAGATGCAGCACTGAGGTCTCTCCTGATAACAGGTGAGTAAATTGGAATTCGTATTTCGGCTGATTTTAGAGGAATATTTTAAAGTTCCAAAACGCCACACTTAGAAGAATTTCCAAGTGAAACCAGTCAATGTTAGCCTATGAAGGAAATTCAAGTTACCGGTAAGTACGGTTAAAATTACTTTTCAGGATCAGTACTGGGCTGAAAGATGCAGCACTGAGGTCTCTCCTGATAACAGGTGAGTAAATCGGAATTCGTATTTCGGCTGATTTTAGAGGAATATTTTAAAGTTCCAAAACTCCACACTTAGAAGAATTTCCAAGTGAAACCAGTCAATGTTAGCCTATGAAGGAAATTCAAGTTACCGGTAAGTACGGTTAAAATTACTTTTCAGGATCAGTACTGGGCTGAAAGATGCAGCACTGAGGTCTCTCCTGATAACAGGTGAGTAAATCGGAATTCATAGTTCTGCTGATTTTAGAGGAATATTTGTATGTTTCAAAAATCAACACTTAGAAACTTTTTCAGCAAAAAGCAGGCAATGATATCCTATGGAAGGAAATTCAAGTTACCGGTAAGTACGGTTAAAATTACTTTTCAGGACCAGTACTGGGCTGAAAGATACAGCACTGAGGTCTCTCCTTATAACAGGTGAGTAAATCGGAATTCCTATTTCGGCTGATTTTAGAGGAATATTTGCACAATGGTGAAGGGAGGGGCGGGGCCTGAGGTGACATCTTTGCAAATGCGCCCCGTGGCGCGTTTTAAGTTGGGGGATTAAGTCCCCTTGAATCCTGAGGGTCCCTAGGGGCCAACTAGACCACCAGGAACCTCCAATATGCGCCAGGGGGCTGCGTTGCAGAGACGTGTAGAGAGGCCACACCCCTTTTTACACCTCTCTGCAACGCAGCTCTGTGGCGCTTTCTGGATGTACCTGTTGGGCTAGTTGGCCCCCAGGGACCCTCAGGATTGAAGGAGATTTAATCCCCCATCTTAAAACGCGCCACGGGGCCTGTTTGCACACATGTCACCTCAGGCCCCGCCCTCCCTTCACCATTGTGCAACTTTAAAAAGCCCCGGGAGGTGGTGGTCCTCGGGCTGCGGGAGGGCTCAGAGCCCTCCCGCACCATTTTTTTAAAAAGCCCCGGGGGTGGCGGTCCCCGGGCTTGGGGGCCCTTTGAGGCCCCCACACATTAAATTATCCCCCCACCATGCCCCCGGGACTTGGGCCACCCGGGGGCCAATTAACATCGAAGCGTGGGAGACCGCGCTTCGATTTTTTTTTTTTCGGCAGGATTCGCGCACCCTGAGCGCATCCTGCCGATTTTTAAAAAAAAAAAATTTTTTTGCCCAGGGGTCCTTGTGGGACCCCTGAGCAAACCTAGGGGGTCAGGGTGTTTCTACCCTGCTCCCTTTGTGCGCTTTGCGCACTTGTTTCTGTCCCTCGGTTCTACCGAGGGATAAAATGGCTGCCAACATTTCCTGAATCGGAATGTTGACAGCCAATTAAAATGCAGCTCGTGATCGGGACGGTGCGCGCAGGGTGCGCTGAGGGTGCGCGAATCCTCCGTGCCCATAGATATATATGTACTTTTACTTTTGATTTTTCTCAGCAACTACTGAACGGATTTACACCATTTAACAAAAAGGGTTCTTTCTGAACCAAGAACTACCTCTTTGTCAAATTTGGTGTAATTCCGTTCAGCAGTTCGGGCTGTAGCCGTGTCTAAAGTTTCCTATGGGAAAATGAATGGGGAAAACACGTTTTGGGACCCCCCTTTTTTCTCGGCCCCCGCTTGACGTATCACCCCGAGACTTTTAGGGTAGGAGCGGACCGGAGCGCCCCACGAAGTTTGAAAATTTCGCGAAGATACGTCAACCGGCAAGAGAGTTATTTCAAATAGAATGTCGCGGATTTCCTATGGATAATAGGTTGTAACTATAACTATCTACTGGCGACCGCCAGTAGATAATATATACCTATATATATATATACATACATATATATATATATATATATATATATATATATATATATATATATATCTACTGGCGGTCGCCAGTAGATAGTTATAGTTACAACCTATTATCCATAGGAAATCCGCGACATTCTATTTGAAATAACTCTTTTGCCGGTTGACGTATCTTCGCAAAATTTTCAAACTTTGTGGGGCTCTCCGGTCCGCTCCTACCCTGAAAGTCTCGGGGGGACCCCCTGGGCAAAAAAATTATTATTTTTTTTTTTTTAAATCGGCAGAATGTGCTCAGGGAGCGCGAATCCTGCCTAAAAAAATCGAAGCGCGGTCTCCCGCGCTTCGATGAGCACTGGCCCCCGGGTGGGCCAAGTCCCGGGGGCATGCTGGGGGGGTTAATTTTATGTGTGGGGGCCTCTAAGGGCCCCGAAGCCCCGGGGACCACCACCCCCCGGGGCTTTATGTATAATGGTGCGGGAAGGCTCTGAGCCCTCCCGCAGCCCCGGGGACCACCACCTCTCCGGGGTTTCTTTTTTTTAAATTAAAAACCTGTGTGGGGGAGCTCCAGCCCCCCCACACGCCCCGGGGACCACCACCTCCCCGGGGCACTAAGAAAAATTAAATTGGGGGTCCGTTTGGACCCCAAGCCCCGGGGACCACCACCTCCCGGGGCTTTCAAAATGTAGGGAGGGGGCCGCGCGGCCCCCTCCTGGAGCCTGTGGTGGCCCTGGGGACCGCCACCCCCAGGGCCGGCTCCTGCAGTGTCCCGGGGTGCCTACCCCCGGGACACTGCTGTTTGCAATGACAGGACGGGAGCCTCGCGGCTCCCGTCCTGTCATTGCAAACTTGCTTTGGATATTGGAAGAGAGAGCAGGAAACCTGCTCTCTCTTCCAATATCCAAAGCCGACTGCTTTCCACATGGGGAGCTGCATCTTAGCAGCTCCCCATGTGTAAAGCAATGCCGGCTCCCGTAGGACAAAGGGAGCCGGCGGGACTGTGGGGGGCTTGGGGACCCCCCCACAGTCCCCAACGAGAGGCCAGGCCCTGGGGGATGGGGTCCCCGGGGCCATAAGTGGCCACGGAGGGGGGCCACGCAGCCCCCCTCCCCAAAGTAAAAAAATGGAAAGAAAATTAAAAAAAAGTGCAAGGCCGGCCCGGGGGATGGGGTCCCCGGGGACTTAAATAGCCTGAGGAGGGGGCCACGCAGCCCCCCTCCAAATAAAAAAAGAGGCCATGCCCCGGGGGATGGGGTCCCCGGGGCCAATACAGGCCCAGGGAAGGGGGCCACGCTGCCCCCTTCCCGTTTTTTATTTTAATTTTAATTTTAAGAAAGGGGTAAGGCCCTGGGGGATGGGGTCCCCAGGGCCTAAAAATAGGAAAAGGAAGGGGGCCACACAGCCCCCCTTCAGGGGAAAAAAAAAAACTATCGGGGCCGCAGGCCCCGCCCCTTCCTTCACCACTCTGCAAACGCGCCCTGGCGCGTTTGCAGAGGGGAACAATTCCCCTTGAATACTGGGGTCCCTGGGGCCAACTAGCCCACCAGGAACCTCCAGTATGCGCCAGGGGGCTGCCTTGCAGAGAGGTGTACAGAGGCCACGCCCCTTTTACACCTCTCTGCAACGCAGCTCTGTGGCGCTTTTTGGAGGTATATGGTGGGCTAGTTGCACCCCAGGGACCCTCAGGATTCAAGGGAGTTAATCCCCGACTTAAAACGCGCCACGGGGCGCGTTTGCACAGAGGTGAAGGGAGGGCGGGGCTTCAGGTGACATGTGTGCAAACAGGCCCGTGGCGCGTTTTAAGATGGGGAATGAAATCCCCTTCAATCCTGAGGGTCCTTGAGGGCCAACTAGCCCAACAGGTACGTCCAGAAAGCGCCACAGAGCTGCGTTGCAGAGTGGTGTAAAAAGGGGTGTGGCCTCTGTACATGTCTCTGCAACGCAGCCCCTTGGCGCATACTGGAGGTTCCTGGTGGGCTAGTTGGCCCGTAGGGACCCTCATGATTCAAGGGGACTTAATCCCCCAACTTAAAACGCGCCACAGGGCGCGTTTGCACAAATGTCACCTCAGGCCCCGCCCCCTCCCTTCACCATTGTGCAAATATTCCTCTAAAATCAGCCGAAATACGAATTCTGATTTACTCACCTGTTATCAGGAGAGACCTCAGTGCTGCATCTTTCAGCCCAGTACTAATCCTGAAAAGTAATTTTAACCGTACTTACCAGTAACTTGAATTTTCTTACATAGGCTAACATTGACTGGTTTCACTTGGAAATTCTTCTAAGTGTGGAGTTTTGGAACTTTAAAATATTCCTCTAAAATCAGCCGAAATACGAATTCCGATTTACTCACCTGTTATCAGGAGAGACCTCAGTGCTGTATCTTTCAGCCCAGTACTGGTCCTGAAAAGTAATTTTAACCGTACTTACCAGTAACTTGAATTTCCTTCCATAGGCTAACATTGACTGGTTTCACTTGGAAATTCTTCTAAGTGTGGAGTTTTGGAACTTTAAAATATTCCTCTAAAATCAGCCGAAATACGAATTCCGATTTACTCACCTGTTATCAGGAGAGACCTCAGTGCTGCATCTTTCAGCCCAGTACTGATCCTCAAAAGTAATTTTAACCGTACTTACCAGTAACTTGAATTTCCTTCCATAGGATATAATTGCCTGCTTTTTGCTGAAAAAGTTTCTAAGTGTTGATTTTTGAAACATACAAATATTCCTCTAAAATCAGCCGAAATACGAATTCCGATTTACTCACCTGTTATAAGGAGAGACCTCAGTGCTGTATCTTTCAGCCCAGTACTGGTCCTGAAAAGTAATTTTAACCGTACTTACCAGTAACTTGAATTTCCTTCCATAGGCTAACATTGACTGGTTTCACTTGAAAGTTCTTCTAAGTGTGGAGTTTTGGAACTTTAAAATATTCCTCTAAAATCAGCCGAAATACGAATTCCGATTTACTCACCTGTTATCAGGAGAGACCTCAGTGCTGCATCTTTCAGCCCAGTACTGATCCTCAAAAGTAATTTTAACCGTACTTACCAGTAACTTGAATTTCCTTCCATAGGATATCATTGCCTGCTTTTTGCTGAAAAAGTTTCTAAGTGTTGATTTTTGAAACATACAAATATTCCTCTAAAATCAGCCGAAATACGAATTTCGATTTACTCACCTGTTATCAGGAGAGACCTCAGTGCTGCATCTTTCAGCCCAGTACTGGTCCTGAAAAGTAATTTTAACCGTACTTACCAGTAACTTATATTTTCTTCCATAGGAATCCATTGTCTGGTTTTCAGCAGAAAAGTTTCAAAGTGTCGATTTTCACAAACTACAAATATTCCTTAAAAATCGCCTGTATGACTTAAACGCATTCTTTCAACTGTTTACAGGAGATGCACCAGTGCTGGATCCAGGATCCAACACTGAGTAAGAAAAAGTAACGATAACAGTTTTTACCTGCTAAGTGAATTTCCTTCCATAGGATAACATTGGTGATTCTATGAGAAAAAGTTTCTAAGTGTCAACTTTTAAAATACAATAATATTCCTTAAAAATCACGACTGTAACCAAAACGCTTTTACTCAACTGTTTACAGGAGATGTACCAGGACTGAATCTAGGATCCAGTCCTGTGGTTAGAAAAGTAATTCATAAAGTAACTAATTGCATTTAACTAGAAATTCACATTGAGCTGAATGTTGCATTGTGTTTGAAAATGTGGTGCCCATTGCAACAACTGTAACTACAGTACTTAAAAGTCTATTGCCTATGTGCAAAGTATTTAAACTAAAGTAATTCATTCTGAGAAAGTATTTTTTGTAATGTAATGTATAATGTAATTACAATGTAATTTAAAAAATAAAATATGTAAAAAACAAAATTCTAAAAATGTAATAAATCAGTAAGAAAAAAATTTATATAACAATTAATACATTTAAAAATTGTCATTTACAAAACCTTTGAAATTCACTGAAAAAAACGTAGGTTTCAGACATGTTATAGTTAGGAATTAGCATTTAAAAAACCTTTGAAATTCACTGAAACAACCATAGGTTTCAGATAAATTATAGTTAGAAATTAGCATTTAAAAAACCTTTGAAATTCACTGAAAAAACCATAGGTTTTAGGGACAGTTATAGTTAGTTGGACATTGCACTCGTACAAAACCCGTGAAATTCCCCCGTTATAGTTAGTTCAGCTAACTATAACTCGCGCCCCCGCAATGCACTGCTGATGACGTCACATATTACATCACTCATGACATGGTCAGTGACATCACTGATGACATCACTGATGACATCTCAAATGACATCACTGATGACATCATCCACGTGATAATCTGATGCACCTCCTCACACCCTAATATAACCTTTGATACACCCAATCTAAATTACAGACTGCCATTCGCAAAACCATAGACACTCCAACACCAATAACTACATACCCACTCACTGATTCTTAGGTCTACACACACACATCCACTCACTCACCCGTACAGTCACTCATACTTATGGTCACTCAGTACAGGACTATCATATGCACTCTTACTCCTATATAGACACTCAAACACCGCCACTCATCCATAGAGGTACTCACACACCTAGTCAGTCATGCAAATAATTAAACACACTGCCATTTACTCACCTATACAGTTATACACACACCAGCTCACTTAATCATACAAATACTAGCACATTGTTACGCTCTTATACAATCACTGATACAAGCACACACTCATCCATACAGCCACTATCACAATCACTCACTCTCGCTTATAGCTATTTATATACTCCAATACACATATATACTGCCTTTCACATATGTAGTTACTCACACATGTACCACTGGGACATACATTCACTCACTAACACACTCTTACACACACTTACCCACCCATACAGTCTATCACAGATGCACTCTTGAAACCATCCACCCAGTGAATCACCCACTCACACATCTATGCACAGTCGCACACACCCCATCCACACAAACACTCAGGCACCCATACAGATACTCAGACAACAAATCAATAACTCTTATAGACACTCATGTAGCTATTCACAAACCCATGCAGCCACTTACACAGCAACAGACAGATACAGACATTAACCCAGTTTAGTCACTAACCCATGCATTCAGTAAGATACGTTTAATCACTCACTTATAGAATTAGTCACGCACCTACTAAATCATCCATACACACACTTATACACCCACTCATTCTTCAATACGCCTTTCCCTATATATATTAAAAATATTTAAACTTTACAGAAACACACAGTCACTGGATGATGTCATCAGTGATGTCATTTGAGATGTCATCAGTGATGTCATCAGTGATGTCACTGACCATGTCATGAGTGATGTAATATGTGACGTCATCAGCAGTGCATTGCGGAGCGCGAGTTATAGTTAGCTGAACTAACTATAACGGGGGAATTTCACGGGTTTTGTACGAGTGCAATGTCCAACTAACTATAACTGTCCCTAAAACCTATGGTTTTTTCAGTGAATTTCAAAGGTTTTTTAAATGCTAATTTCTAACTATAACGTGTCTGAAACCTATGGTTTTTTCAGTGAATTTCAAAGGTTTTTTAAATGCTAATTTGTAACTATAACGTGCCTGAAACCTACGGTTTTTTCAGTGAATATATATATATATATATA
>CAWUFW010026979.1:0-29655 GCA_963921515.1 Calotriton arnoldi | reverse complement strand
GAGGTGGTAGTAGTCACAGGCATCTGGCACCCCCTGAGTAGTGGTGTGTGTGACACAGCCTCATGTATGTGGTATTTATATACTACCCTGCCTATGAGGCTGCTGGTTACGTGTGTGTAAGTACTTTCATCCCTATGTGTGTGTGTGTGATATGTCAGTACGTGTGGTTTGTTTGTGTAGGTAGTATCTGATTTACCTCTGTTACCACGCTGCAGGTTGTCTGCAATAGATGTAGAATATTGGTAGACTGCCCATGGGATTCATGGCTGGTCTGCCACGCTCGCCTTTATTAGGTGCGCCTCCGACCGGGATCGGAATCGACCCCTTTGTGGCTTATGCTATGATCTACTCTGGATCAACCAGGTTTTCAGTTTGTATCTGAAGCTAAAGTAGAAAAAGACCAATTACTAGCCTGGGGTTGAGTCGCAAAGGGAAGTCTTTTGGAAGTGTTGTGATCTCCAAAGTAGGGGGGTCATTATAATGACGGGCGGATCGCCACCGTCCGTATGGCGGTGGCGATCCGCCCGCCATTACACACTGCCCGCATGCCATTTCCCCCCGCCATATTACGATGGCGGGGGGACCCCGGCGGACGGAAAGACCATCCGCCGGTCCGACAGCGGACCGGGCGGTAAAGGGGCCTAATATGGTGGCGGTGTCTGCTAGACACCGCCATCCATATTAGGATGGTGGCAGAGAGCAGCCTTTCCATGGCGGCGTTGCCGCCCTGGAAAGGCATCCGGTGTTTGCTGTTGGGGGCCCGTTGTGGGCCCCCCCCCGATTGTTGGGGGGTGGGGGGTGCACATGCGCATTTGCATGCACAAGGTGGCAGGCACCGTGCGGTGCCTGGCACGGTGTGCATGCAAATGCACAACTTGCATATATTGCATTGTGGCGGGTGCTGCTTACAGCACCGCCCGCCGCAATTCAATATATGCGGGATGCCACCGCCACCGTGGCAGTGGCATCCTAATCCGACCGGCGGGACCGCCGCTCCGATGGCGGACGGTCCCATTCTCCATTACGGTGGCGGGCGGACAAAGTCCGGCCGCCATCGTAATGTCCCCCTAGGACCCAAGAAAGAGAATAATGATCAAACCTATCAATGTAAAAAGCAGCCCATTTATCAAGGTTGGTTTTATGGGTGACACATATAGCTTAGAAAATAATTTGGTGCTCCATGGAAAGCCAATACAGGGCTCAAGGCTGGCATAATTGGTTGAAATTTAAAAACTTTCACCAGCAATATAGCATATCTTCTGAAATCGTAAAATTGCAAACTTTGAGAGAGTGTGAAGTGTGAGTGTGAAGAGTGTAAAGATGGTAGAAATAACTCCAGTGCTAAAGTTGAAAATTAATAATTGCTGGTGGCCAAAGATTTGCTCAGAAGCCCTTGGCAGTTGCTATTGAATATTGCGTGCTATAAATACCACGTCTGCATAGTCCTGATTCCAAGTCATGCCTCTTTAATCCATCACCAGACACTCCTGCACCTTTATCTCACTCGAGCAGGTTCATACTTTCTCCTTTTGTCACTTTTTAAAAGTCTTTCTCTTCTTTCTTTGTAAAAAAAAAGTGGTGTATTATTTGGGGTGGACAGTGGCCCACTGTGAAATAGTAAACCAGTCCAGTGTAGGTTTAATGATGTTTATTCAAGCTTCATCAAAAGAAACACCTCTGCCACCTTGCAGCTCCCGATCTCACCCAACCTCTCCTTTCAGAACTTTAGCCCACCTTCTTAGAATACTTACTTCCCCCTTCCAGGCATAACATTCTAAGATACCACATCTCTTTCCCCTTTTACAAGCATCAAATAACAATACACATCAATACAAAAATAAAGATAAACCAAATGTTAAACACCATAAATATTATACCTATCACATTTACATAAAGAAAGATGAACCAAATGCAAAACACCATAAATAAGCTACATATCACATTTCTGGTAACCATCGAGCATTTTAAGTAAATTTATCATTACTAATAACCATATGCATAATTACATACGCGAAAATGTACCTCAACCGTCAGCACAACATTCCACGTTTGTTACATAATCTTTCAAGAAATTAGGTGGTACCGCAACCCTCTTGCTCCTCTGAATCTGGGCATCACCTTTTGCATGTAGATTTGTGCAATTCCCAACATCCTCCACATCACCCTTCAGCTCTCCACGATTCAATGCTACCCAAATTTCAAATGCGATTGTCCTCTAGGTTAACAGAGCCTTCCTAAAAGGTTTAATTACTCTCTGTGGTGTTGAACACTTTGAATACTTAACCAGACTCAGTGGTAACCTTATCCTCACCCAGTCACCCACAGCAACCTTGGTGTGACATACCGAATGTTTAGAGTCAAACAATTTTTTCCTCACCCCAATCCTTTCCTGCTGCCTCTCTTTTCAGTCATCTGAAGCATCCAAAGTGCTCCCCCTTAAAAGACTGATCCAGAAAGGACATATTAGAGAATTAGGCTTCCTCCCTCTAAAGACCTCAAACAATACTCTTCCCACGATACAATGTGGAGTTAAATGATTAATCTCCACCCTTGTCTGGATTTCCTCTCTCCAGGCCTTCCCTGCATCTTAGCCATCTGTATGGATTCTTTCAGAATTTTATTAAATCTTTTAACTACCCCCTTCGAATCTGAGTGATATAGAGCGCACCTGTTAAGCTGGATCCCTCTATGGGGCCGATTCCGATTCAGGCCGGAAATCTCTCCGACCGAGCCGGACCCGGAGAGATTTCCGACCGAATCAGACTCTGGCAGTCCGACCGAACAAGTACGATGCGCACGCATGCATTGGGACTCGAGTCGGTCAGACTCCCATTGAGTCAATGGGAGCCGGACGTACAACGCGTACGCGGGCTCCCATTGACCCAATGGGTGCGAGGCGAACAAGGGTGGCCCCTACAGCGGGTACGCCTCGAAGCGACTCGCGGCGTACATGCACTCGCGCGGCTACGCGTAGGACCCCCAAAGTGCGGCTCCGACTGCTCTTTCGAGCCGGACGGCGCGAGTCGTTCGGACTGCTCGCGGCGCGCATCGTACTTGCCCGGCCGGGGAACGTCTCCATCGCGCGGTGCGAGTCGTGTCCGTGCGAGTCGGTCGGAGCGCCTCGGACCCACGAACAAGTCGGTCGGCGATTTCGCGTGCGCTCGCATCGTACTCGCTCAGCCGGACGCACGTACGAATCGGTCAGGAAAGAGGGCTCCGAATCGGATCCGGTTAAGCCGAATCCGATTCGGTGCCCTACCGGCCGAGATCGGAATCGGCCCCTTTGTGTCAAAAATGTTTCAATATCTCGTGACACCAACTGCACCCCATTTTTCTGTTAGAATGGAATCAGGGAGCCCCTCTCTGCCAAACACCTCTTTCAAAAAGAATGCAACATTCCTCGTTTCGATGCCTTGAGAAATGCGTAGTTCCGGCCACCTAGAAACATGTCAATCAGTACCATCATGTAATACTCATGATTCATTTTGGTGACAGGCCCAAAATGCCCAGAGCAACTTTTTCCCAGTCTCTCTGATGGTTCTCTTATTACCATGGGTTGTGTTCTTGTTTTACATAATGTTGGACTTGGCCCTTTTTGCAGGGTCATCCCAGAACTTTTTGCCTTCCTTTTTTCTGACCTGATGTTGGTGGTTTTAGGACTCTGTGCACTTTATCACTGCTGTTCAGTGCTAAAGTGCATGTGCTCTCTATGGTAAACTTGGTAAGATTGGTCTACACCTGTTTGGCCTAATTTAATTTTTTCCTTCACCCTGCTTCAACATAGCTCCTAGTTCTCTAGCACTGACATATGTAATTCAAATGGATCTTTCCATTGTACAGAAGCTCTGTAATGAAGGAGCATTCGATAAGGCACCTTTTAAGTCCTGAAACTCCAACCCACATATCAAAGACCATGTAAATGTCACCCATTTCTTTAACAATTTCCTCATATTGAAAATTCGACTAGCAAACTAAGAATTGAACTTACTGTAGTACTCCGCCGCACCAAATCATCCTTACTTTCTGGAACAGACAAATGCTGTATCATGCTCACTAAATCCTTTTTAGGTTTCACACCACCACAGGCGAACCTATGGCCTAAATAAACAATATCTTTACAGTTCAGTTTACATTTGGACTCCTTAAGAGTGAGCCCTCTTTTCCTAAACCTCTATAGTACACACATTAACCAATGATCATGTTCCTCCTGTGTAGTTCCATATACCAGCACATGAACCTGGTAAATTTTGACACCCGAAATATCACCCAACACATCTTCCATGGCCGGCTGAAACTGCAGCTGCTGAAATCAGGCCAAATGGCATCCTGGTGAATTTAAACGCACCAAATGGAGTGGGGAATGACGTAAGATACACAGAATGACTCTCCAATCTGATTTGATGATACACCAGCCTAAGATCTAAGGTGGAGAACTCCACAGCACCATCCAGTTGCAACAACATGTCCGATATATAAGGAAGAGGATACTTGTCAACAACCACAGCTTTATTCAAGCCTCTCAAGTCCACACAAAATCTTATCTCACCAGAAAATGTGTGAGCCAGTACAGCCAGAGATGCCCATTCAGTAGCTTTCCTTCCCCTTCCTCAATGATATGCTCCTTCGTTAGTCTGTCCAATTCATCTATCATTGCCTGCCTCATAGATAAAGGAACTTCTCGATATTTGCAAGCCACTGGGTCAGCATTGTCCTTCAAAACTATTTTATGCGAATACTCAGTAAAGCACCTCAATTTATCACAAAAAACATCTGGGAATTCTCAATGCAAAACTTTAACATAATCACTCGCTTCCTTCTCCTGGACTAATTTACCTTCACAAGACGTCTTGTCTTTCAAAACAATCAGAGGAAAACTATTAAGAGCCAACATCAACTCTAAATCACCCTGATGATGCCACCTGATTATACTATGACCCTTACAAGAGACAAAGGGGTCGATTACGATGGCGGGCGGACAAAGTCCGCCCGCCATCGCATTGCCAAAAGGGACCGCCCGCCATAGGTGCGGCGGTCCCGCTACACAAATCAGGATGCGCCCGCCACACTGGCAGGCGCATCCCGTATTTTTACATTGCGGCGGGCGGTGCTGCAAGCAGCACCCGCCGCAATGTAAAAATACATGTTGTGCATCTGCATGTACAACGTGGCAGGCACCGTGCGGTGCCTGCCACCTTGTACATGCAGATGCAGGGGGGTACCATAGGTATCCCCCATGTGCACCCTCCCCCAACACTCTGGGGGCCCGCAACGGGCCCCGAAGGCATTCTCCGCCTGCTTCTTGCGGCAGAATCTCCGCCGCAGAAGACAGGCATCGTAATGCCTACGGCGGTGTCTGCATGGCACCGCGGCCATTGGCCCATTGTACCGTGTTCCGCAAGGCGGGCGGAAAAAAACCGCCTTGCGGGACCACGGCAGACGGTATTTCCGTCCGCCGCGGTACCATTCACATTCCCACCGCCATCCTGATTTGGTGGTGGGAATATTCTGGTGGATGGTGGGCGGATCGCCCCCGCCGGGCCGGCGGTGACTACCGCCGGCCCAGCGGGGGCGATCCGCCCGCCATCGTGATCTGCCCCATAGATCTTGCCCATGTATTCTAATTGACCAACAAAATAACCCACCAGTTTGATCGGTTGTTCGCCATATGCTAATAGTTTGATGTCTGACTTAAACCGCTTCACCGCGTTAATGAGATATTGCTCATAATACACTATTGGTACAAGCAAGATTTTTGCACTTTAATGAAATAGTATTCTCACTTTCGACCCATTGACACAAACATAATCAATAGGTCCAGGCTTACCTAGACCCTGTACCTGCAGAACAATTTCACCACACTGCAAGTCATCATAATCACAATCATCATTCACCACAACCTCCTTAACCTTGTTTTTAGACTGTGATCTACAGTTGTTTGCATATTGACCCTTCTTACCACATGCTTTGTACACTGCCCCCATGATGAACATGTTGTATCGTTTACCACATCCAAAACAGTTTCCTGTAAACCTTTTCTACTATACATCATTGCCCTTCATTTTGACAGCACAATGCACATGCTCATTCAATAAACTCCTATTCTCTCTTTTTATTACACCAATGCAAGCAAGCAAATGTTCAATTTTCTTGGCTTGGAGCAGAAACTCATCTAATTTTGGATCATCCTTTTGCCGGAGTTCGTCCCTAACTTTCTCTATATTACACTCCAGCATAAATTGGTCTCTAATACATTCTAAAGCACCATCAAACTTACATGAAGAGGCCAGCTTATGTAAGTCAGTAACATAGGGGGTCATTACGATGGCGTTCAGAAAACCTCCCCGACCGCCATGGTAGCGGGAAAAGACCACCCGCATGGCCCGCGGCATCACTGCCGGTCGAATTACGATGACCCGCGCTCGAAATCCGACCGCGGCGGTCGGATCGCGGGCCTTAACATTGCGGCGGTTGCTGCTACCCGCAGCACCGCCGCGATGTCCAAATGGGCATGCCCAGCATTTCCCTGCACCACGTGGCAGGCACTGCACAGTGCCTGCCACCTGGTACAGGGGAATTTCGGGGGGGCCATGGGTACCCCCCCAGTGCACCCTCAGCCCCCCCAAAAATCGGGGGCCTGCCACGGGCCCCCGGAAGACAATCTCCGCATGCCTTTCCATGGCGGTCTGACCGCTGCGGAAAGGCTGGCTACCGCTGGCATCATAATTGTGCCGGCGGAGCCTGTTCGGCACCGCCACCATTATCCCGGTCCTTTTCCGCCCGCCAGGCAGGAGTGTGGATGGCGAGCGGCGGAAAAGCAGCGGTCGGAATTTCCCACCACCGCGGTCCCCACCGCCATCCTAATCGGACCAGCGGTTTTCTGGCTTGCGGTGCGGGCGGATCTCCACCGCCGGTCCGGCGTGCACCGCCGCCGGCCGGGCGGTCGACATCCGACCGCCATCGTAATAGGCCCCAAAGTTCTTTACAGATTCTTGAGGTCTCTTAGTTCTCTTCCCAAAATGGTACCTTTCTAGAATCGTGCTAACTTTAGGTGAATAATGTTTGTCCAACTTTCTAATACAGACCTCAAATTCATTCATTTCCTCAGCTTATGTATCCTTAAGGTTTGGAAGATGTTGAAATACTTCTTGACCCTCAGACTCTAAACAATGAAGAAGGAGATAAGTTTTCCTCTCAGCACTCAACGACGTGCCACATATTCTTGCATAATGAGCAAGCACCTTCTTCCATTTTGTGCATTTCCTCGCTGGTGCTGCAGTTTAAGACAAGAAAAAGAGTGGCAGTACAATGTTCTACATTGTTAATCAATGAGCAACCTCCCCACCATAGACAGTCAAAGAAATAATGGAGTCGCTTCCAGGGACATCTTAAGGATTTTGGGGGCCCCGGGCCAAACATAATTTGAGGCCCCCTGCTCAGATAAACACTGAATTTATTATCCCTTTCCAGCTCATTCATACCGATAGCAACTATGATCTGATCATTGACAACCCTCTTTGTTGGCCCCCAAAACTTTAAGGGGTCCCCAGTCCTTCAGGGGGCCTCCATTCAGTGCAAATCCTTTGAATATTTGAGATATTGAAGACCAGGGAGCACCCATTCATATTGTGCAGAGGGCCCCATCATTTTTGTGTTATGCCACTCTCTGGAACTGTCCTGAAAGCTTAATGATGGGGCCCCCATAAAGGTGGGGGCCCTGGGCCAGAGCCCACTTTGCCCATGCCTTAAAACGCCTCTGGTCACATCCACCTATAACCTCAACAAGAAGAGATGGGGAAAAAAACCTTTAAAACTCTCAATCCCACACCAGAATAGGCACCCGAATACACCAGGAACACTTACACCCTCACCGGTACCTAAAATGATACCTGCATATTCCTAAAGCATGTGAAAAAAAACAATGCAGCACACCACATCCATAAAGAAGTCAGTACATCCAGTGTTGGAGATATCCTGCTGAGAAGCACCTATGAGGATCCACTTGCAACAGAGTACAATTTCTTAATAAAACAAACAAAAGTTTTTTTTTTTTTACCGCGATGACCGGATGTTGGAAATGGCCCTTTTTGCAGGGCTATCCCTAAACTTTTTGCTTCTTCCTCCTTTGTTTTTCCTGACCTGTGGTTGTTGGCTATAGGACTCTGGGCACTTTGCCACTGCTGATCAGTGCTAAAGTGCATATGCTCTCTGTGTAAAATGTTATTGTGATTGGTTATCCATGATTGGCATATTTGTTTTACCAGTAGGTCCCTAGTAAAGTGCACTAAGTGTGCCAGGGCTGGTAATTCAAATGCTACTAGTGGGCTTGCAGCACTGATTGTGCCACCCACCTAAGTAGCCCTGAAAAGAGGTCTCAGGCCTGCCACTGCAGTGCCTGTGCACAGTTTGTTAACTGCCATGTTGACCTGGCCAGTGTACCCACTTGCCAGGCCTGACCCTTCCCTTTCCTTACACATTGGACACCCCTATGGTAGGCCCAAGGTACCCCCCTGGGCAGGGTGCAGTGTATGTGAAAGGTAGGACATGTACTAGTGTGGGTAACATGTCCTGATAATGAAATACTGCCAATTTCGTTTTTCACTATTGAAAGGCTATCTTGCCCATAGGACAGAATGGGGAATGCTGTGTAACATGCTTACCTGCATATCTTCCCAAAGGAGCAAGGTAGACAATTGGAGTCTGGTATCCCTGAACTCAGAATTTAATAACACATCTTTTAGGAAGGATGGGGGCATATTCTCAATAACGTGTGATAACCACCGCAAATTTAGCTTAACGCAACTTTGCACATCGCAGTCTATCGCGGGAAAACCACGCCGTGTTAACGTAGTATTCTCAACCTGGTGGCACCATGCGATAGTCCCAAGATAACACGTCAAATGTCCGCGTTAAAATCAACGCGACGCCGCAAAAATGCGAAACACTAACGCAAATAAAGACGCGATGAGACCAACCGCGATACAAAAATCAGCGAAAGGCCTGCAATTCCCTCGCGTCATGAGGGAAAATGCACAATAAAATCAGAACAAGAAAAAAAAAGAAAAAAGAAAAAATAAACTGCGTAGCAACATGGATGCACCCGGAACCAGTGCCCAGGTCAACGCAAACCCCACAAGCCCCACAGACCACCAGCAAGGAACCTCGGGGTCGGGGAAGGCCAAGGAGAAGAGGAAGAGGAAGACGGGGTACAGTCCGCATGACAACCGGATCGTCCTCACGGAGGTGACAGAGCACGAACAACAACTGTCCGTCACCTCCACCGTGTCATTGGCAACACAGACGGAAAAATGACATTCCATCGTGAATGCAGTCGGAGTGTCGATGAGGCCAAGATGCGCTGGCACAATGTGAAAAGCCAAACCAATCAGAAACCCGCTGCCAACAGGAAGGCAGCAACGGCGAATGGAGGTGGGAGTCCAGCGCCACAGGAGGAGCTGGAGCAAATGGCGGCCACAGTCATCAGTGCGGAGACGGTGCAAGGAGTCAGGAGTCCTGATACAGCTCGACATGACCTGACACAACATCAACAGGGTGAGTAACGAACAGGGACTGGGGGGACGGGAACAATGGCACACATGCACAACGACGTGTAGCACACCGCACACCCACAACGACCCTGGGTCATGTCCCTGATCCCCGTGGCGCACTGCAGCACACATACAAACATTAAGTAGGCCCCCGTCCACCATGTGCCCAAAGGGGTCACACCCCACACATCACCAAGTCCACGACACACACATGCACCCGTGCGAAACACAGCAAAGATGCGTTTGTGAGAGCCACACTGACAATGCAAGTAACACCACATGATGAGCAGCATGGCTGGAGTACAATCACCATGACATTGTGCACGCCATGAGACTGAGGTGGCTGAGTGTGGACCACATCCGGAAAGGAGCAGGTCACACTCTGACACATCCACATGCACAAACAACCACTGACGTCAACAATACATCTGCAGACAAACATTGCACAAGAGTACAAAAACCGTCCAAGAGCACAAATGACCCAAGTCGCCAACATCACAGCACCTTAAAAGCACAAAAGTCAAAGACACACTGCCTCCAAGGGATAAGGGGCAGCAAAATCACAGCTGCAGGTGCGACCCTCCCACAATGCAGCACACACACATAGCAATGCCAGCACATCCACATGGACGACAATGTGGTACACAGTGCAACACTTACACTGCAGAACAGAGGACACAACTGGGTCCGCCTGTGCGTAGAAAATGGCCAATCACATCTGACATAGCAGGGAACTGTGAGATGAAAATGTACGTGTACAACCTCACCTATGTCATGTAGTCCAAATGTCCACTGTCCCGCATCAAATAGTCCGCTCCTCCCAAACAGTCACAATGTACATTGTCATGCAATCTGTATGTAAACCTGAATAATGCGTAAACATACATGCCAACACAATGTCAACAAGCATCTCCCCTTCACATTGCAGAGGGACAAACAACACCTCCAGCAGAGCAGAGCAGACAACTCCACAGTGATTCTGAAGAGGACCTCCACACTTCCGACACCGACGCCCTACAACAGTTCATGGACATCTTCGGGCAATCGACCCCCAGGAGCAGGGCAGCCCAGCTGCATCGAGGATACCCCACCCCCTGCACAGACAACACAGCTGGACGCACGCACCACCACGGCTGGCTCCCAGCAGCACATCGAAGCACACATCGCATTCCAAGGCCAGGTGTCAGACTGCCAGAAGGGGGAGTCCGAACAGGTGCAGGTGGGGTCCCACCTCATGGAAGCCGAACTAGATCACATACGTGGGTGTCTAAGTCCCATCAGGGACCACCTACACTCCCCAAAGGAGACCCACGCTGCGACAGAGACACCCGCATTTGCACATTTCCAGGACTGACCACACCCAGAGCCACAGGATAATCATCCACACCCTCACGCTGGACTGGCGCACACCGGGCCAGGCCACTCCGCACACGCTTGCAGGGGGGGACGTCCCAAGCTACATTTCCGCGTTCTTCCCCACTGGCTGTGGTGACATGGCTGCGTCCACTGTCCACTCCACTCCACACATCAGCAGTGCATGTGGGCATGGATATGTCTGTGGTCTGCATACTGCAATCTGTCCAGGACATCTCCGCCACAGTTGGCATTGTGTACATTCTCATTCATGGGTCACTTGCCTCCTTCGCACATACCTGGTTCCCACCTCTCCCCACATTCCGCTATTGTGTGGCTGCGGTGCCATGCCATTGATGGTTCATGTACATAGCTGAGCAAGGTTGCCACAGTAAGTTGTGCTGTCGTGTCTGGTGGGTGGGCATGTTGTCTGGCATGTTATATGTGATTTTGTGACGTGCGCATTGCCAGTGTGTGAGTTGCATGATTGTGGAGTTGGGGTGTATGGTGTGTTCATTTGGTGCTTACCTACATGCAGTGCATTTCCATGGGTGCCATCCTGGAAACGCTGGTTGATGATGGACTGTCGGGGGATGATGGAATCATGCACACTGCCTGTGTAGTTGGCTGCAACATTGGTGTAGGGTCCCTGCTGGTCCACTATTGTCTGCACATTGATGGGATGCGTGTGCTTTCTGTTGCGGTAATTGTGTGTTTTTTCGGCAGGGGGCACAATTTGGACATGTGTGCAGTAGATTGCCCCCAACAGGTGCGGGAATGCTGCTATGGCGTGTAGTCCTTGCTTGGTCTCCAGCTGTTCCTGCACATTGTGGGGGACGTTTAGGTACGAGGGTACCTGGCTGATGATGGCATCCAGGACAGGTGTGGGGAACTTGGATGGGGCTGGCTGTGAGTCTCCTCCGACTCTGGCGGATGTTGTTTGGTGGGTACGGGAGGCCAACATGTGCAGCACAGCCAGCAGCTTTGTCTGCAGAGGGATGTTGGTTGTCCGCTGTGTTGGTACCGTCAGCCTGTGGGCAATGATGGTCCGGATGCGGTGGATGGTTGTCCTTTTGAGCCTGTAGTGGGCATTGACATTGTGTTAGGTCTGTGGGGCTGGTGCGTTTCCTGAAGGTCCGCTGTCTTTGTCTGCGCTGCCTCTGTGGCGGTCCGGGGGAGGGGGCGGGGGGGGGTGCTAGGGCCCTGGGGGTGGTGGTGGAGGGGGTTGTTGCCCTCTCAGGGCTCCGGGATGCATGGTGAGTAGCTCCATGGCATCTATTGTTCTTCATGTGTGGCTGTGGGCTGGGCTCCCTTTGATGGTGCAGGTTGTCGTCCGACTTTACACCAGGTCAGAGCAGGTGTTAGTTTCCTGCTGCTAACGCGCCATATCGCATGTTTTGTGGACTTATCGCCGATCTGGCTGGTCGTTGTGAATGTTGCAGTGTGGTGTTGACGCAGCTTTTTGCACGGGAACGCCTACTCTGCATCTCATAAGCGATAGTTGCGGGGGTCATCTGTGGCGATGTTTTTTGCGGCTGCTATCGCGGGTAAACTGGTGTTATGGGCTGTTAACACCAGCTTGTGAATGGGGTGATAAATTTATCGCAACTTTGGCTGCGATAAAGTGCCGTTAACTCGGCGATGGCTCCTTGAGAATATGCCCTATGGTTTTTAAATTCTGTGTTTGAAAATAGCACTTTTAGAAAGTGGCTATTTTCTTGTTCAACCGTTCTGTGTTCCTCTGCCTGTTTGTGGATTGACTGTCTGGTTTGAGAGTGACAGGGGCTGGGGTGGCTCCAGGAGTCTGGGTGAGTCAGCACTAGGCTGAATAGACCTATCTGCATTTGGAGTGGTGGGAGGAGTAGCACCTGGGCCTGAATAGGGCTGTGCCTGCCTTCCACAATGCTGGCTACACCTCCTGCGGTGTGTCTGATGGCCCTGGCCCACACTCACAAAGGATGAAGATGTGCACTGGCAGAGTGCCCCCAGAACTGGTTTGAACTGGGTCCAGGTCCCCTCACACATTGAGAACAAAGACTTTTGGGGTATAAATACTAGAGCTGAAACCCCTGAAAGTTAGGCTACTTTGGAATCAAGGAGGAACCTTTGCTAAGGAGGAAAGCTGAAGAGACTGAGGAGAAGTACTGCCCAAGTGTGTCTAGGGTTGGCCTGCAGTTGCTATTTCTGCCAAAGGAAGGAGAAGGACTTTGCTGTGTGCTGTGTCACCCCCCGCTTGAAGAAAGGACTTTGCTGTGTGCTGTGTCCTGAAAAGAACGTCTCCAAGGGCCTGAGAAGAGCTGGCCTCCTGTTGTGGAAACACAGGGATATAAAAGTTTCCAAGACTACTTCGTGATCAAGAGGAACCTGTTGCCAAAGAGGAAAGCTGAAGAGACTGAGGAGAAGTACTACCCTTGCTGTGTGTCTGGGGTTGGCCTGCAGTTGCTGTTCCTGCTGAGGAGAGGACCAAGGGACTTTGCTGTGTGCTGTGTCCCCCCTGCTTGAAGAAGGACTTTGCTGTGTGCTGTGTCCATCTGAAGAAAAAGTCTCCAAGGGCCTGAGAAGAGCTGGCTTCCTGTTTCTGAAGTCCCAGGCACAAAAGGACTTCACCCCAAGCTTCCCTGAAACTTCCTTGCTGGGAGTTCCAGTCTGCCAGGAGGGCCTGTAACTGTGTGTGAGGCCTTTTTGCTGTGGGGAGCTGGAAGCGCGACACAACGAGAGAGAAGCGTGACGCCACCGCAGCAGCCGCTGTAGCATCATCGAGGAAGCATGTTGCCGCTGCCGCTGTTCGCCGTCGCATCACCGGAGAAGCATGCCGCCGCCACAGAGGGTGCCGTCGCATCACCGGAGAAGCGTGTCGCAGAACCGTCGCATCGCTGAGGAAGCGCGCCGCCGCTGATCGCCGCCGCAACACCGGAGAAGCGTGTCGCCGTCACCGAGGGTGTCGTCACATCACCAGGGAAGCGCGTCGCAGGGCCTGTCAAGGTTCAGAAAATCACCGAGTTCGCCACACGACCATCGGGCGTGCACGCATCGCCTCTACGTTGTCGCATCGCAACAAAGACGCCATTTTGTCGCATCGCACCGGATCGTCGCAACACATCGAGGCGCCGTCTTGTCGCATCGTAAACGGAGCGCAGGAAGAATCGACGCATCGCCTTCTCTGCGACCCCTTTGTTTGTTTTGCGTTACGCATCCCAGGTACTTTGAGACTAAAGTGTCGCATTTATCATCTACAAGTTTATTTTTGCAACAACCTTCTTAAAGACATTCTACTGAGTATCTGTATGTTGGATTTTTGTCATTTTGGTCTTGTTTAGTTTAGATAAAGATATATTATTTTTCTAAACTGGTGTGGTGTCCATTTGTGGTGTTTTCACTGTGTTACTGTGAGTGTTGGTACAAATACTTTACACATTGCCTTTGGGATAAGCCTGTCTGCTCGTGCCAAGCTACCAAGGGGGTGAGCAGGGGTTATCTAAAGTGTGTATCCCCCTTACCCTGACTAGAAGCAAGGGTCCCTATTTGGTCAAGGGTACCTACCTCTGCCGAACAAGGGACCCCAAGTTCTAAGACCGGAAAAATGCGACTCATCCAGATTCATACCACAACCTTCAGCAACTTGAGATAACACTGTGCAGTTAACTTTCCTTTGCGACCTATCCAGAAATGAAACATGTTTTGCACACTGCCTGAGCGGCTAAAGGAGGAGGACCTTTCCTCGACAGATCTCCTGTAAAATCAGAAGAGCCGACATATGGAGACAGACCAGGAACAGGACTGACACTGGTGGAGAAAAGAGCTAATCAGAGTGAGCTGATCCCCAATGTCATAGCATAAGGTGAAGTCACAGGCCGAGAAAGCATTGGAAACACTCCACTCACCAGAATATCCATGAGTGTATTCCAAACTAGAGTTCATGATCGAACTTAGATGTCACTTCACCGAACAGGCATGCAAGCATCCACAAGTGTATTCCAAGTAATTGCTCATGACAGGCAACATGCGACAAGCTTGAGTGCGCAACCCAATTAACATTGAGTTAGTATGTTTCCTCCACTAAAAAATCCAGAAAGAGCATTGATTAACATTGATTAAAAGGAATTAAACAAAATATACAAGCCCCCATCCAAGTCTCCACCAGGAAATCCAATTCTCCAAATCCACAGGCTCAAAGTGAGAAAACAATGTCTCACGAAATAGAGTCCACGTCGATCAAACTGAAAGTGGTGTTGAGGCATTAGACTTCTCTGGGTTTGAAGATCGACACAAATGTGAAATAGTAAACCAGTCCAGCGTAGGGTTAGTGATGTTTATTCAAGCTTTATCAAGAGAAACACCTCAGCCACCCTGCAGCTCCCAATCTCTCCAACAGTCTCCTATCAGAACCCTCAGCCCACCTTCTTAGAATGCACACTCTCCCCTTCCAGGCATAACCTTCCAAGATACCACAACCACTCCAAGGAATAATACCACTAATTTGTCATAATGAATCACAAAGTCACCAAATTAACATGCGCTCATCCCACTGGTTGCTATGGTGCAGAGCAGATAGGCTTAACTTAGGGCAATGTGTAAAGTATTTATGCAGTACCGAAACAGTAATAAAGTCAAAACACCAAACAATAAAAACCCCAACGCAAATTGGAACAATAGAGCCAAAACTAATAAGAAAAATGACACTAAAACAACACAAAAACGATAAGGGAAGAGGGAGATAAGAATTTTTAAACTCTTAAGTAAAAATAGTACCAAAAATGATTAAGGACCCGATTTAATTATAGGCGGATGGCCTGTTTCTCTGCCAGGGAGGCGCAGTGAATGACTATGTTGCCCTGACGCAGAAGATGCCTATCTAATTTATAAATGACTGAAAAGCTGGCAGTCATTTATAAAGCATTGGCTGGAAATGCCACCACTGTTGTACTTGTCAATGCTTTTCACAGTTTGGTGCACAGCTCCATCAACATGATGGGGCCCTGCACCAAACTGTTTGCTTTTTTATTTTTAAAAAGAAAATTCCAAAGCAAAATTTTCTCTTTGGAAATAGAAAAATAAAAAAGATAATGCCACTTCCCATGGTAGTAATCTCTCATGGCAAGGTGTCATTTTTTGTTGAGAACGGACATATAGCCAATTCTCTGATGGCCCTTACTCCATTGTGGCGTCAGAGAAGTTTAGCCACGGCGGTGATGGAGTAGTCACCGCAGTAGCCAAACCTATGGTCCACCCGCATATAAATTGTGCCGGCAGACCACTGTGTTGGCGAGGAAGGAACTCCATTGCTGTTGTGATGGAGATCCCTCTAAGCTTACAAATAAATCAGCCCCCTCTCCGCATACAATTAAATCATGCCCTAAGTGCCAATGTTAGTCTATCGAAGAGGTAGAACGGAACCTATGTGCGATATCTGGCTGACCACGATGGAGCATGGATCTGATACACCGAGTTGGTTCAGTCAAGTAAAAGATTTTACCTTCTTGTTTTTGAAACTTTATATATAATCTTTTCTCAAGTTAAAGAGTTTCATACAATGGGCAACAATAGGCATACCAATATAATCAGTGTGGCAATTACAGTTACATGTAATCATCTTGGTAGGTATTGTAGATCTCCTGGATGAGATATACTATAAGCATTTATATGAGTATTAGTGACATTTGCAGTTATGTCATAATCAGTGATTAAGTAGATTGTATATCGCTGGCTAGGTAGATGCAAAGTGATGACCATATATCTCCTGGCCTTGAGCGGGCCAACATAATTATGCAAAATGGTCTAACATGTTGTTACAGTATATTACATTTTCAATTCATTTGGCCCATAGGAATGAATGGGAATGCATTCGCAATTTGCGATTACCAAATTGGTAATCGCAAATTGCGAATGCAATTGCAAGGGTGCCAGGGGGCCTAAGGCCCCCCTGATGCACCCTCAAAAAAGGTAAGTGTGCACATGTGGCGGACACACATGCCCTAAATGCATGTGTGTGCGCCACATGGCACTTTGAAAAATGCACTTTTGTGCATTTTTCAAAGGATTCTCAAATTACCATCAGCTTGAAGTTGATGGTTTATTTGCGATTCCTAAATGCAAAGTCGCATTTTGAAAATGCTACATGCATCGCATTTAGGGAATCGCAAATTGCAACTCCCTAAATGCATTCGCAAATTAGGTAATCGCAAAAATTGCGATTACCTATTTTCCAAATGCAATGCCTTTGATGCATCGGAAAAGGCATTCTACCGGTCGCAAACGGGCCGATTCTGCGAATTGGTCCGTTTGGTCAGCCAATGCCACGCGCACACCGTATTACCTATCAGATCCATACTGTTGAACTTCCTAGCACGGGGTCTGAACAATCTAGCCACCAATGGAAAAGTGACTGTGCATCTCTCTAACCACAAATGTGGATGAACAGGCAATGGGATTGTTCAAAAAGTAACACAACCACTGCGGCAAAACTGCCATCTTCAGAATGGCGACTCTGCCTGCCAATGACAGAAAAAGTTGGATCCACCTATCTATGCCATCTGAGAGTTTATCTGGGATTTCAGTGAACCTGCTCAGTCGGCCACTTGAGTGGGGGTGCTAACAGGCATGCCTTGGTGACTGTAAAGAGGCGAAGGAGTTGGTAAAATTGTAATAAAAATGGTTTAATTCATTAACCAATAAAAAGACCCACTGGTGCATCAGATAATATATCCAGCTTCAACCAACTTCAACCGCTTCTCCCCTCCCATTCCAACCCATGACGTTACACATTCCAATGACATAGTACATTCTACAGAATGAGGAGAAACTATGGCAACAATGCATGAATAAAACTTTATTGGAAACTAACAGTGTGAACACACAACATGTCCCCTTTTTTTTTAAACAACAAAACAAAAGCAAAAAAACCAAAACAAATACAACTACTCCATGACATAATCCTCAAATCTCTTAGGCACTTTAGCAATCCTTTTTTGCAATTCATTACCCTCTTTGGCACACACAACCAAATGGTCTCCCATCTGCTCACCAGTCACAGAATCCATAAGACTCCTAGCAGAACACTCAGAATCATGTCCTATCAAAGAACTCATGGAAAAATCACTCTTGCCACCATTCTCACAAAACAAAGTACCATCACTTTCCAGTTTCTCTTTTTCAAAACAATTCTCCTGTCCAGGCTTAAGTATAATGATAGCACTTTTGTTCCACCATCCTTTGTTTTTCAATAAAACAGCTGAATCACTAACCCTTTCCACTAAAAAGGGTAAAGAACATTTAGACGAACCTTTAACTTGTTGAGAAGAAGGTTTGATAACTCGCACCCAATTTCCAACTTCAACAGATTTGCATTTAACCTTTTCATAAGCATCATGGTAAGTTTTACTAGAAGCACGAGACACACATAAGTTATCTCTCGCTTTATCAATACAACCCTCAAAGGATTGACACCCGTTTTAACAAAATCAGGTGCGAGAAAAGTTCTGCACTGTCTACCCCTCATCAAAATATAAGGAGACACACCTGTACTCGAGTGAGGAGTAATATGATAACTCCAAATTTTTTCTTTTAAAAATTCAAAAACATCCAAATTATTTTCTAAAGCTGATTGGATGCCCTCTTTGAAAAATCTGTTGGCCCGTTCCACTTGACCATTGGCTTTAGGCCAATACAAAGGTGCTCTCTCTGAACGCACTCCAAATTTTTTAAGAAAAGTTTGCATTTTAGTAGAAACAAACTGCACACCATTATCAGACATAATAATTTTGGGTGCTCCTTCTTGCTGAAAAATCCTATCTAAGAAAAATACCACCTCATCAGTATTGGGATGCTCAACAAAAGTGTAGTACAACCACTTGGAAAAGTTGTCGATAACCACAATCAAAAATCTCTTCTCTCTACCCAAGCAATCATAAGGACCAGCAAAATCTATAGAAATTTTCTCCCAAGGTTGCTGAGGTACCTCTTGAATGCTCATAGGTTCTGTAGACACTTTCCAATGTTTATCTGAACAAATGCAAACTTTGCAATTATCCACAAAAAGTTCAACAACAGCATTCACCCATGGCCACCAATAGTTTCAAAGATAGCTTTATTCGATAACAAGTATCTTAAAAGCGGTAACATACATACAATCATCGATAAAAATACGAGTTATCAGGTGAACCACAGTTTAAAAATATACAATAAATAAAAACCATAAGTTCAGATATCCAGGGAGTAGATAATAACAAGTTGATTCAGATAAAAACTTTATACAGCCATAGAATTAACTCAATTCCAATTTATATATATATCGGATTATAAGATGACAATGCAATAAAAATGATCAGAACAGTTTAAAAATATAAGAGAGACAGTATAATTCATTTAGAGTTTCAGACGTAGGAATTTAAACCTTACTATCCAAGCATGGCCAAGATACTTGGCCATGCCACAGGCAAAAAGGGTCCGAGCATCCGTCTTCAGAATACGCAAAGCGACTCTGTGCTCAATAGTGCCCAATAGGCTACAGATTGGTTTTAGCCATCTTATTCTAGCCTTCTTATAGGCGGGGCAAGCAAACATGAAGTGAGCCACGCTTTCAATTGGTGCTTTACAGCAGGGGCAGTCCACTGTTGTCTGATGTGAAGCACTCCACTTTGCAGTTAGTTCTCGTATCGGGAGTGTGCCTAACCTAAACTGAATATAAAGTGCCCTGTCTCGTGGCGTCTGGATAAAATCTAAGTAGGGTTCTAAATGTATGCGCTGCTTGTGATAATAGTGCATTTTAAGTAATCTTTTAGTACTAGACACACCAGGATGTCCAGCAAGAGCCAAAGTCACAAGTTTGTTTCTAATACCCATAGGTGGAACAAACAAATCATGCCTCATTAACATGTCATTTACAATAGTAAGTTCATTTGCTACTTGAGCAAAACTCTGAAAACAAGAATCCAAATTTTTACTCGGTGGCCAACCATTGACCACAAATTGTTTGACCTTGGTTAAAACCTGATCTTGGTCAAGAAATTCACACCATTCTTTCTCAGAAATATCCATAACACAATTACCAATAGCATCCACAACAGCTACAACACATTCATGAAGATCAATCATCTTCTCCTCAACTACATCTGCAGGAGGAAGTCTAGACAAACAGTCAGCTGTTACATTCTTCCCTCCCGCAATATGCCTTATTTGAAAATTGAATTCTTGTAACCGTGCTATAAGTCTTACTAATCTCGAGGATGCATTACCAGATCTCACTCCAACCATCATATATACCAACGGTTTGTGATCTGTAACAAGAACAAAAGGACGTCCCCACAAATTTAAAAAAAAAAATTCCATAGCCCACACACATGCAAGAGCCTCTTTCTCAATAGTGCTGTAGTGTTCCTCAGCTCCTCTAATTCCTCTAGAAATGAAAGAAATAACTCTCTCCTTGCCATTAACCAACTGAGTAAACACTGCACCTAAGCCTATAGCACTGGCATCAACCATGACAAATGACTTACCATTTGGATCAAAAGTATTAAGACCAGGCGCCTGCGCAATAAGTCTCTTAACCTGATTGAAAGCCTCATCATGTACTTGTGTCCAGACAAAAGTTGTCCCTTTTTTAAGAAGTTGCCTCAATGGCTCCACTACCAAGGCATATCCTTTGACAAATCTTGCATAGTATTCCCCTAATCCTAAAAAGGAACGTAGGGAGTCTTTATCATAGGGTTTACTTGCCTTATCCAAGGCACTCACCAAATCATCTTTGGGAAAAATACCACGGCTTGAAATTTTGTGACCCAAATAGTCAATCTCTTCAACAAGAAATTTACATTTGTCCTTACTGACTGTCATACCTTTAGTTTCCAGGATATTTAAAACAGTCTCCAAAATATTGTCATGTTCTTCACAGGTTTTTGCAAAAATTAAAATGTCGTCTTGAAACGACTGCACACCTTCCAAACCTTGAAAAAGAGCCTCAATAAGTTCTTGAAAAACACTGGCCGCTGATGCCAGGCCAAATGGCATTCTTAAGAATCTATAAACACCAAATGGTGTGACAAAAGTTGTCAAATCTTTAGAAGAATCATCAAGAAGCACCTGATGATAAGCTGATTTTAAATCAATAATCGACAAGTACCTAGCATCATTGACAGCAGCTAATAATTCTTGAATTCTGGGTAGGGGATAAGTTTCAACAACAATATTTTTGTTCAAGGACCTAAGATCTACACACAGTCTCAGATCATTATTTTTTTTAAGTGCGATCACGATAGCCGAAACCCATTCTGAACTATCAGTTGGTTCAATTATACCTTCAGCCACCAAATCATCCAAATGAGATTTCAAATTTTTACGTACACTCAACGGAACCATACGTACTTTATGTTGAATGGGAATGGCTCCTTCCTTAAGCTTAATCTTGTGGGTAAAACCTTTTACTTGACCCACCTTATTTTGAAAAACAGCACTATGTTTATCAAGAATACATTCAACATTTGAATCCTCCACCTTAATTGAGTTAACAGAAATATCTCTCAATCTAATAGGACAATCTGTACCCGGACACAACATAACCCCCAACTTGCCTAGATCATATCATCCAACAATATTCTTTCCATCAATAGCTACATAAACTTTGGTAAAAACTTTGCGTCCTTTAAATTCTAGAATATCTTCAAAATACCCCAACATTTTGATGTCAAAATTGCCAAAAGCTTTGGTGTTGATATCTGTCTGTTTAAGACTAACGTCAGTCCAATTCTCCTTAAAAAAAATGTCAGATAAAACTGTTATGGGTGACCCAGAATCTGCCATGACATCTAAACTTACTTTTCCAACGTGAACAACACCTAAAGGTGCTTTAAAAGGTAGATTTACATTGTTAATAGACCATTCTGAATTAGGATCATACAACATTAAGAGTAAGTTGTCCAAATCCTCTTGAACATTTGAAACAGAATTTACAGAAACATTAGAAGGAGTTCTCATAGATTTGCATAAAGTTTGAAAATGTCCATACTTTTTACATTTTAAACATTTTCTTTTTAAAGCAGGACAATCAGGAAAATTGGCAAGATGTGTCTTCGAGCCACATCTAAAACAACTTAGTTTAGTACCCTTAATAATTCCTGATGTAATTGGTCTTTGAACAGGTTGAATAGCACACACATGAGAAGAAGTATTGACTTCCTCACTAGAAATAGCTCTAGCGGATTGAATGGATCTCGCAATACCTTTAGCAAGATCTAAAACTTCAGCTAACGTTGGGTTACGACAAGCTAGCAGTCTTTCTTGCACTTTCTTGGACTCACAATTAAAAACAAATTGATCTTTTATACAGTAATCAACATTAGCCCCAAATTCGCAATTAGCTGCCAACACTCTAAGAGCTGCAACATAGTCTTCAATGGACTAATCCACATGTTGTTTCCTTTTATTAAACGCATGTCGCTCTATCATAACATTAGGTTCATCTACAAATTGATTTTGCAATCTTGCTATTGCTTCTTTGTATATATCTCAACCTACACCTCGACCAGCTATAGGAGCTACATTTTTAAATATGTCAATACCGATGTACCTAGAATACTAAATAGAATAGCTTTTTTCCTCTCAGGTGAAAACTTGACACCATCAATACCCAAAAGATAGTTTTCAAATGTGTCTAACCACTTTTTCCACATTAATTTAGGTTTTCCTGGAACTTGTAGAAAAATGGCAGGTTGATTGCAAAATTGTGCACCAGCCATAGTGAATTGACTTCCTGAAGTTACCAAAAGTAAGATATTGTGCAAATAACTGCAGTTCAGAACCCAGAAAAATTAATTTTGAAAATACGTAACATGAGCCAAAAAGAATAGTAATTTCTTTTCAAAGTGTGCGCATCACTGAAACACACACAAATTCCGAAGAAAATTGATGACACACTGAAATAATACTGCGTTAACAGATAAGTGTGTGTGTCACTGCAGAAAATTAAATTTGAGGAAATAAAGTGTGCACATCACTGAAATGCACGTAGTAAAGCTGTAAGTAGTGTGCACATCACTGAAATGCATGTAGTAAGGCTGTAAATAGTGTGCACATCACTGAAATGCACGTAGTAAAAGTGTAAGTAGTGTGCACATCACTGAAGTGCACACGCATTAACTTAAAGCTGGACCGTAACAAATACCAGCGAAACAAGACATCATGCGAAGCAGGAATCAGTAATAGACTCCGACAAACAGCTTCCGATAAAATCCAAAATGGCCGCCACGTAACGTCTATAGCGTGCTGATGGAATTGTGCGTTACCACGTAAACACAGCAGACGTCAGAAGAAAGCAGAAGCCAAGGATTTCCAGCAGAACGCGAAGTCCGCTCGAGCACACTCTACATTTGAAAAGACGCACTCGGAGCACTTCTCAACTGCCAACCGGTAAGAATGAAAGAGATCAGTGCCTTGTCTCCGGTATGAATGCAGTATATGCAAATATTCCGTGAACAGGAAAACGGATAAGGATACCAATGACTTCTTGAAAGATGCTGGTCTTCTTGAGGGATGCTGGCCAAAATTGTAGAGATGCCAGGCAACGCGAAGTGAAGACAGCGCAGAAAAATTTAAAATTCCAAAACACACAGTGGGTCAGCAAAACCACTCATCGCCATTGTAAAGAGGCGAAGGAGTCGGTAAAATTGTAATAAAAATGGTTTAATTCATTAACCAATAAAAAGACCCACTGGTGCATCAGATAATACGTCCAGCTTCAACCAACTCCAACCGCTTCTCCCCTCCCATTCCAACTCATGACATTAACATTCCAATGACATAGTACATTCTACAGAACGAGGAGAAACTATGGCAACAATGCATGAATAAAACTTTATTGGAAACTAACAGTGTGAACACACCACAGTGACTATTGTCAGTGGAAAAAGAATAGGGGGCCGATTCCGATCTCGGTCGGAGGCGCACCCAACACCATTCGGTCGGGAAAAAAGCCATGCGAAAGCCTGTTTACCGACCGATCCGTACAGTACACCGGACGAGCAAGTACGATGCGCACAACAGCAAAAAATCCGGCCGAGCCGTACTCACCCAAACCAGGTCCTGTTCTCCGACCGAGGCGAATCCGGAAACGCCGAATCGAGTCGCACGGAAGGAAAAATGCAGCCCCGTCCGGCCGGACAAGTACGATGCGCTTCCCGTACGCGCCGAACCCGTCGCTACGCACGGCACGTCAAAGCATCCGGGAGAGGCGCACATAAGCTCCGATTCGCGCCACAACACGATCCACGGCTACGAGACGAACACGGCACCGACGAGGACGAGGCGAAGTGACGAGGACGACGCGAAGCAACGAGAAGGACGAACGACACGAACCAACCATGAATCCCTTCGTCCCGATCATACCAATATTCTACATCTACTACCGGAACAGGCACGGACGCGTACGGCGCAGAAGGTAAGCCAGACACCAACCACAAAACACATACAACACGTACACGACACATCACACACACACACGGGGATGCTGAATATACTTACACCAGCAACAGCAGCACCATAGGGGCGGGATGCCCATCACCAATGCCACATATGCACACAGGGGCCTGAATGCGCACCACCACCCCTACCCAGGGGGGGCTGGATGCCTACCACTACTACCACCCTTAGCCATGGGGGGCTGGATGCCCACCACCACTACCACCCATAGCCAGGGGGGGCTGGATGCCTACCACTACTACCACCCTTAGCCAGGGGGCTTGATGCCTACCACTACTACCACCCTTAGCCAGGGGGCTGGATGCCTACCACTACTACCACCCTTAGCCAGGGGGGCTTGATGCCTACCACTACTACCACCCTAAGCCAGGGGGCTGGATGCCTACCACTACTACCACCCTTAGCCAGGGGGCTGGATGCCTACCACTACTACCACCCTTAGCCAGGGGGGCAGGATGCCTACCACTACTACCACCCTTAGCCAGGGGGGCAGGATGCCTACCACTACTACCACCCTTAGCCAGGGGGCAGGATGCCTACCACTACTACCACCCTTAGCCAGGGGGGCTTGATGCCCACCACTACTACCACCCTTAGCCAGGGGGCTGGATGCCTACCACTACTACCACCCTTAGCCAGGGGGGCTTGATGCCTACCACTACTACCACCCTTAGCCAGGGGGCAGGATGCCTACCACTACTACCACCCTTAGCCAGGGGGCAGGATGCCTACCACTACTACCACCCTTAGCCAGGGGGCAGGATGCCTACCACTACTACCACCCTTAGCCAGGGGGCTTGATGCCCACCACTACTACCACCCTTAGCCAGGGGGGCAGGATGCCCACCACTACTACCACCCTTAGCCAGGGGGCTGGATGCCTACCACTACTACCACCCTTAGCCAGGGGGGCAGGATGCCTACCACTACTACCACCCTTAGCCAGGGGGGCAGGATGCCTACCACTACTACCACCCTTAGCCAGGGGGGCTTGATGCCTACCACTACTACCACCCTTAGCCAGGGGGGCAGGATGCCTACCACTACTACCACCCTTAGCCAGGGGGCAGGATGCCTACCACTACTACCACCCTTAGCCAGGGAGGGCTGGATGCCTACCACTACTACCACCCTTAGCCAGGGGGGCTTGATGCCTACCACTACTACCACCCTTAGCCAGGGGGGCAGGATGCCTACCACTACTACCACCCTTAGCCAGGGGGCTTGATGCCCACCACTACTACCACCCTTAGCCAGGGGGGCTGGATGCCTACCACTACTACCACCCTTAGCCAGGGGGGCAGGATGCCTACCACTACTACCACCCTTAGCCAGGGGGTTTGATGCCTACCACTACTACCACCCCCACTCATAGGATGGACAATGCATGACACAACAAGCACACCACAACCTAGGGAATGCAAGATAAAGACATCCCCCACCACCATGACAAGCGTGTGTAGGCTGTGTCAAATGCCTACAACACCGAACATGACTTTGAACATACAATGTGACCCCCTAGCACATGTGCCACACATATATGTGTGTGGCACCCACAATGCAAGCAGCCCATGACCATTGTGGCAATGGGGCCTAAACCCCCATCATCACAGTGACCAAAAGGTAAGTGTGGGGTCCATAGCCGAAGCACATTTTGACCATTGTGGCAATGGGGTCTAAACCCACATCATCACAGTGACCAAAAGGGAAGTGTGGGGTCCATAGCTGAAGCACATTTTGACCATTGTGGCAATGGGGTCTAAACCCCCATCATCACAGTGACCAAAAGGCAAGTGTGGGGTCCATAGCTGAAGCACATTTTGACCATTGTGGCAATGGGGTCTAAACCCCCATCATCACAGTGACCAAAAGGCAAGTGTGGGGTCCATAGCTGAAGCACATTTTGACCATTGTGGCAATGGGGTCTAAACCCCCATCATCACAGTGACCAAAAGGGAAGTGTGGGGTCCATAGCTGAAGCACATTTTGACCATTGTGGCAATGGGGTCTACACCCCCATCATCACAGTGACCAAAAGGTAAGTGTTGACAAAGAAAGAGCTGCAACTGCCAAACTGCATGGATCATTCCTGGTCACAGAACCAAAAACTCATCTGTGGCAAAGTAGTGTATGTGTCCCATTGCAACATAAATTGGGTGAGCCAAATACTGCAGTGCAAATGAGACATTCCTTTGGCCATGTGCAGACAAACAACACCCATGGGGGCTGACACCGTCAACATTCATCAATGACACAATGACAGAAGTGACCATCAGAATGCAGAACCACATATTTGCACCAATGGGCACACAAATGCAGATATCCTGTGGAGACAGCAGATGTGAGGTGAACAGATACCATACCATGGCAGCAATGGGACACACAAACCATGATCACTGTGCTGACCGATGACCTAGGAGTCCCAGGGACAGCAGGGGAAACACACCAAACAACATACAGCCAATGGCACACCCAAGATATGCCAATGCAGTGGTGCAGATGCACAAACACAAACAGGCAGACCAACACTGTCATCATACACAGCAGGTGAGGGGTGGGGGTGCCAGTGTCCCCAGGCAACCACACAACACATGAGGAGAGCTGAATACCAATCATACAGATGTGCATACACTGCCACACTAAGGTAACTCATGGATCCAAATCCCCTATGTGGACAAGCAGGCATTGTCAGATGAGAGGGAGCACAAAACACACATGTCACACAGGCACGTAGGAACAACAACTGACACAGCAAGACACAGACACACCACAGCACCACCCCCAGGGCCCCCACAATGTGGTGACCCTGGGCTGAATAAAAATCCCACTGTGATGACAAAGCTAAATGTCGTTCACACTGTGAACCACAGTCAGGTGTCCTGAGCAACAAACTACCATCACACCTACACAAGCACAAATCAATCAGCATGGCCAGTAAGCCAAGGCCAACATGGAGGCAGGGGACTAGCTCGGCAACGACTCCCATCTGCACACACTCAAGACCACACCCTCGACCTCCAACAATGTGCAGCAGTGAAGTACACATGCACTGGTGAAATTGCACATGCACCCATGACCATTCCAGGGTGGTGGGTGGGAACCAAGGTGCAGAAACACATCACACATGGCCACTCAACAAGACTCCTGAATGTCTGACACACTGCACACTACGCTGTACATGGACATGACGGCGATACCACACCAACCAATGGGATCCCAGCCACAGTCACACACCAATGAAGAAGCCAAGGTCACCCACAAAGAACACACATAGACAACAACCAACATTGCAGCCCGGACCCTGAGGAGTGCCAGCAGTCACACACACAACGTGTCACAATCACTGAAAGATAACACGAACTGAAAATCACATGACAGGGGCAAACAACAAGTGCCAAGGGGAAACCTGACTGTGACCCATCTGCGTCTGCACACAAACTCAGCCCTGACAGCAAACACACCTATGGGTGACACCCTGATGACCAGTAATGTGCCATGCACCCACATCACAGAGAACACAGGGAGAAGACTTTGGGGGAACATAGCTCAAGTCAGCAAGCATCACAAACAGGTACAACACTAGGGATCACAGCATGCGCAGATAAATGGAAGTGAACACACAGACATGCACACACAACACACACCTTGGGCGCAGGCAATGTCACACGTGTACACACTGCCATGAGGGGACTCCACTCCTGTGTGAGGAAAGCTGTGCCATATGTTGCCTCAGTAGGGCCCCATCATGTCAGCTGAGCACTTGGTCACACAATCAACAATTAGCACCAAATGAAGGCTCCCATCACATCAGCCTGGTCATGGATGTGCCAACGGAATCATCAGCACAGATCCAACACACTTGTATAGCAATGTTGCACTGACTACACGGATGAGTCCTTCCCCATTGATGCCCAAACCTGCATGTCCAGTAGAGATGGCAACACGGTCAGGGAAGTAGACAAATCCAACAATGGAAGGCACAACAGATGTGCAGGGGTGGAAGCCACAGATATGAAAATGCTAATGTAAGTAGGAAATCCCATTGCCAAATACTGAACACATGACACCCTCAGATGCTGCTATGGATGACATGGATACACCACATGATAGGACACATTCCCCCTGGACCACATGGGTTCCTGCACAGTAACACCTCATAATCATGAGACCAGATATCACCATCACTGCAGCAAGGGCATGGTTAGCAGCACCAACAACATGTACATCTGAAGCATGAGCACTAGAGAAAAGAAAGTTGCTTTATTCAGCATATGTGTTGATTGAAAACGACGTCCAGAAAAAAAAGGCCAATGGCCAGTCCATTGTCAAAGTTCAAACAGGGTGACACTGGCAGATGTCACCCTACGCATGCCTGCACAAAACCAGGGACAATCCACTAGGAGGGGCAACCGGGGGCAGGCCAGGCACCGCAGGGACAGGATCAGGGCTCACCAGGGGAGTCAGGGAAGGGGTGGTGGGTGCTGGAGAGCCACTGACAACTGCAGTGGAGGTGTCTGACATGGTGTGTGCCGGCACAACTGGGGGCATGACTCAGATGTCGTGGGTGCCGGCACAACTGCAGTGGACCCTGCAGATGCAGTGGACAGGTCCGCCACTGCAGTGCCCAAGTCAGACAGGGCGGTAGTGGACTCCACTGCAGTGCCTACCTCCAGGGGAGGAGAATGGGGAACAGGCAAGGTGGGTTGGACAGAGGGGGAGGACACCCTCACCACATCAGTGGCACAGACAAGCGCAGCGGGGGTGTGGTGCTGGGAGAGCAAGTGGCAGGGGAGAAGGCCGGAGCATCTTGGGGATGGTATATCTGTGGGTGGGGGAACCTGGGGCAGGGTGTGGTGGGGGCACCTGTGGAGTGGGGGCCTGAGGGATGGAGGAAGGAGACCTGGTGCTTGAGCTGCAGGGCGGTGGCGGGGTCTTGCTCTTAGGACTCCGTGGGGACTTGCGGGTGGGGGCCTCAGTCCGTCTGCGCCTGGGGGAGGGTGTCCGGGGGCGAGGGGCACTCTGCTCCGTGTGGGTGGGCTTCCTCTTCCCCGGGATGCTGGAGCAGCTTCATCGGTGGGGATGAGGCCGAGGTCACAGAGGAAGAGCTGCTGTGACTTTGGGGTTGCAGGTGAGGCAAGGGAGGGTGCTTTGGAGGGAGAGGGAACTGAGGACTGCGCAGTGCATGTGGATGCGTGTGTGTGTTCCAGGGCCCCATCCCCTGTGAGTCTGGCTTCAGTCCCCTGAATGTGCGTGCGTGTGCGTTTTGTCATTGGCGTGCGTGTCAGTGTGCTGG
>CAWUFW010026978.1:27500-29657 GCA_963921515.1 Calotriton arnoldi | reverse complement strand
CCTAAACCCTGAAACACCAGCCCCAGCACGACCGCCTACACTGCCCGAAAACTACTGCACTGCCCTAAACCCTGAAACACCACCCCCAGCAAGACTACCTACACTGGACGAACACCACTGCACTGCCCTAAACCCTGAAACACCACCCCCTGCACGACCCCCTACACTGCCCAAACACTACTGCACTGCCCTAAACCCTGAAATACCACCCCTCAGCATGACACCCTACACTGCCCGAACACCACTGCACTGCCCTAAACCCTGAAACACCACCCCAGCACGACCCCCTACACTGCCCGAACACCACTGCACTAAACCCTGAAACACGACCCCATGCACGACCCCATACACTGCCGGAACACCACTGCCCTAAACCCTGAAACACCACCCCCAGCACGACCCCCTACACTGCCCTAACACCACTGCACTGCCCTAAACCCTGAAACATCACCCCCAGCACAACCCCCTACACTGCCTGAGCACCATTGCTCTGCCCTAAACCCTGAAACACTAGCCACAGCACGACCCCTACACTGCCCGAACACCACTGCACTGCCCTAAACCGTGAAACACCACCCCCAGCACGACCCCCTACACTGCCCGAACACCACTGCACTGCCCTAAACCCTGATACACCAGCCCCAGCAAGACCCCTACACTGCCCGAACACCACTGCATTGCCCTAGACTCTGAAACACCATCCCCAGCAAGACCCCCTACACTGCCCGAACACCACTGCACTGCCCTAAACCCTGAAACACCAGCCCCAGCATGCCCCCTACACTGCCCGAACACCACTGCACTGCCCTAAACCCTGAAACACCAGCCCCAGCACGACCCCCTACACTGCCCGAACACCACTGCACTGCCCTAAACCCTGAAACACCAGCCCCAGCACGACCCCCTACACTGCCCGAACACCACTGCACCGCCCTAAACCCTGAAACACCAGCCCCAGCACCACCCCCTACAATGCCCGAACACCACTGTACTGCCCTAAACCCTGAAACACCACCCCCTGCACCGCCCCCTACACTGCCCGAACACCACTGCACTGCCCTAAACCCTGAAACACCACCCCCTGCACGACCCCCTACACTGCCCGAACACCACTGCACTGCCCTAAACCCTGAAACACCACCCCCTGCACCACCCCCTACACTGCCCGAACACCACTGCACTGCCCTACACCCTGAAACACCACCCCCTGCACCGCCCCCTACACTGCCCGAACACCACTGCACTGCCCTAAACCCTGAAACACCACCCCCAGCATGACCCCCTTTACTGCTCGAACACCACTGCACTGCCCCAAACCCTGAAACACCACCCCCAGCATGACCCCCTACACTGCCCGAACACCACTGCCCTAAACCCTGAAACACCACCCCTGCACGACCCCCTACACTGCCCGAACACCACTGCACTGCCCTAAACCCTGAAACACCACCCCCTGCACTACCCCCTACACTGCCCGAACACCACTGCACTGCCCTAAACCCTGAAACACCACCCCCAGCACGACCCCCTACACTGCCCGAACACCACTGCACTGCCCTAAACCCTAAAACACCACCCCCAGCACGACCCCCTACACTGCCCGAACACCACTGCACTGCCCTAAACCCTAAAACACTACCCCCAGCATGACCCCCTACACTACCCGAACACCACTGCACTACCCTAAACCCTAAAATACTCCCCCAGCACGACCCCCTACACTACCCAAACAAGACTGCACTGCCCTAAACCCTAAAACACTCCCCCAGCACGACCCCCTACACTACCCGAACACCACTGCACTGCCCTAAACCCTAAAACACTCCCCCAGCACGACCCCCTACACTACCTAAACACCACTGCACTGCCCTAAACCCTAAAACACTACCCCTGCATGACCCCCTACAATACCCAAATACCAATGCACTACCCTAATCCCTAAAACACTACCCCCCGCACAACCCCCTACACTACCCAAAGACCACTGCACTACCCTAAACTCTAAAACAATACCCCCGCACGACTCCCTACACTACCCAAAGACCACTCCACTACCCTAAACCCTAAAACACGACCTCCTACACTACACAAACACCCCTGCACTACCCTAAACCCTAAAAAACTACCCCCAGCACGAACCCCTACACTACCCAAACA
>CAWUFW010026978.1:12500-17500 GCA_963921515.1 Calotriton arnoldi | reverse complement strand
TGGAATTCGTACTTTGGTTGATTTTAGAGGAATATTATAAAGTTCCAAAACTCCACACTTAGAAGAATTTCCAAGTGAAACCAGTCAATGTTAGCCTATGGAAGGAAATTCAAGTTACTGGTAAGTACGGTTAAAATTACTTTTCAGGATTAGTACTGGGCTGTAAGATACAGCACTGAGGTCTCTCCTGATAACAGGTGAGTAAATCGGAATTCGTATTTCGGCTGATTTTAGAGGAATATTTGTATGTTTCAAAAATCAACACTTAGAAACTTTTTCAACAAAAAGCAGGCAATGATATCCTATGGAAGGAAATTCAAGTTACTGGTAAGTACGGTTAAAATTACTTTTCAGGACCAGTACTGGGCTGAAAGATGCAGCACTGAGGTCTCTCCTTATAACAGGTGAGTAAATAGGAATTCGTATTTCGGATGATTTTAGAAGAATATTTGCACAATGGTGAAGGGAGGGCGGGGCCTGAGGTGACATCTGTGCAAACGCGCCCCGTGGCGCGTTTTAAGTTGGGAGATTAAGTCCCCTTGAATCCTGAGGGTCCCTAGGGGCCAACTAGCCCACCAGGAACCTCCAATATGCGCCAGGGGCTGCGTTGCAGAGACGTGTAGAGAGGCCACACCCCTTTTTACACCTCTCTGCAACGCAGCTCTGTGGCGCTTTCTGGATGTACCTGTTGGGCTAGTTGGCCCCCAGGGACCCTCAGGATTAAAGGGGATTTAATTCCCCATCTTAAAACGCGCCACGGGGCCTGTTTGCACACATGTCACCTGAAGCCCCGCCCCCTCCCTTCACCACTGTGCAAACGCGTCCCGTGGCGCGTTTTAAGTTGGGGAATTAAGTCCCCTTGAATCCTGAGGGTCCCCGGAGTCCAACTAGCCCACCATATACCTCCAAAAGCACCACAGAGCTGCGTTGCAGAGAGGTGTAAAAGGGGCGTGGCCTCTGTACACCTCTCTGCAAGGCAGCCCCGTGGCGCATACTGGAGGTTCCTGGTGGGCTAGTTGGCCCCAGGGACCCCCAGTATTCAAGGGGATTCGTTCCCCTCTGCAAACGCGCCAAGGGGCGCGTTTGCAGAGTGGTGAAGGAAGGGGGCGGGGCCTGCGGGCCCGATCGTTTAAAAAAAAAAAATAACAAAAATTTGTCCCCTGAAGGGGGGCTGTGTGGCCCCCCTTCCTTTTTCCAGTTTTTATGCCCTGGGGACCCCATCCCCCAGGGCCTTACCCCTTTTTTTAATTACAAATTAAAAAAAAAAACGGGAAGGGGGCCGCGTGGCCCCCCTTCCCTGGGCCTGTATTGGCCCCGGGGACCCCATCCCCCGGGGCATGGCCTCGATTTTTTTTTTTTTCGTAGGGAGGGGGGCTGCGTGGCCCCCCTCCTCAGGCCATTTAAGGCCCCGGGGACCCCATCCCCCGGGGCCGGCCTTTCCGTTTTTTTTTATTTTTTATTTTTTATTTTTTGGGGAGGGGGGCCGCGTGGCCCCCCTCCCGGGCCACTACTTGCCCCTGGGACCCCATCCCCCGGGGCTGGCCCTCTCGTTGGGGACTGTGGGGGGGTCCCCAATCCCCCCACAGTCCCGCCGGCTCCCCGTGTCCTACGGGAGCCGGCATTGCTTTTACACATGGGGAGCAGCTAACATGCTGCTCCCCATGTGGAAAAGCAATGTGCTTTGGATATTGGAAGAGAGAGCAGGTTGGAAAAATGAATGGGGACCCCCTTTTTTCTCGGCCGCCACTTGACGAATCAACCCGAGACTTTCAGGGTAGGAGCGGAGCGGAGTGCCCCAACAAGTTGGAAGCTTTCGCGAAGATTCGTCAACCGGTGCAAGAGTTATTTTAAATAGAATGTTGCGGATTTCCTATGGAAAATAGGTCCTAACTATAACTATCTACTGGCGACCGCCAGTAGATAATATACACACATATATATATATATACACACACATATATACATATATACACACACATATATATATATTATCTACTGGCGGTCGCCAGTAGATAGTTATAGTTACAACCTATTATCCATAGGAAATCTGCGACATTCTATTTGAAATAACTCTCTTGCCGGTTGCCGTATCTTCGCGAAATTTTCAAACTTTGTGGCCCGCTCCGGTCCGCTCCTACCCTGAAAGTCTCGGGGGGATTCGTCAAGCGAGGGCCGAGAAAAGGGGAGTCCCAAAACGCGTTTTCCCCATGCATTTTTCCATAGGAAACTTTAGACACGGCTACAGCCCGAACTGCTGAACGGAATTACACCAAATTTGGCAAAGAGGTAGTTCTTGGTTCAGAAAGAACCCTTTTTGTTAAATGGTGTAAATCCGTTCAGTAGTTGCTGAGAAAATGAAAAGTAAAAAGATAGTGATATCTATGGCCGAGTAGGGTCCGCGTACCCTCAGCGCACCCTGCGCGCACCGTCCCGATCACGAGCTGCATGTTAATTGGCTGTCAGCTGGCTGTCAACATTCCGATTCAGGAAATGTTGGCAGCCATTTTGTCCCTCGGTAGAACCGAGGGACAGAAACAAGTGCGCAAAGCGCACAAAGGGGGCAGGGTAGAAACACCCTGACCCCCTAGGTTTGCTCAGGGGGTCCCACAAGGACCCCCTGGGCAAAAAAAAAAATAATAATAATTTTTTAAAAATCGACAGGATGCGCTCAGGGTGCGCGAATCCTGCCGAAAAAAAAAAAATGTTAATTGGCCCCCGGGTGGCCCAAGTCCCGGGGGCATGGTGGGGGGGGGGGATAATTTAATGTGTGGGGGGCCTCAAAGGGCCCCCCAAGCCCCGGGGACCGCCACCCCCCGGGGCTTTTTTTTTAAAATGGTGCGGGAGGGCTCTGAGCCCTCCCGCAGCCCCGGGGACCACCACCTCCCCGGGGCTTTTTTTTAATAAATTAAAAAACCTGTGTGGGGGGGGCTCCAGCCCCCACACGCCCCGGGACCGCCACCTCCCCGGGGCACTAAACATTTAAATATGGGGGTCCGTTACGGACCCCAGAGCCCGGGGACCACCACCTCCCCGGGGCTTTGAACTGAATGGGAGGGGGCCGCGCGGCCCCCTCCTGGAGCCCTTGATGGCCCTGGGGACCACCACCCCCCAGGGCCGGCTCCTGCAGTGTCCCGGGGTGCCTACCCCCGGGACACTGTAGTTTGCTATGGCAGGATGGGAGCCTCGCGGCTCCCGTCCTGTCATTGCAAACTGCTTTGGATATTGGAAGAGAGAGCAGGGAAACCTGCTCTCTCTTCCAATATCCAAAGCACATTGCTTTTCCACATGGGGAGCTGCATCTTAGCAGCTCCCCATGTGGAAAAGCAATGCCGGCTCCCAAGGGACGCGGGGAGCCGGCGGGACTGTGGGGGGATTGGGGACCCCCCCACAGTCCCCAACGAGAGGGCCAGCCCCGGGGGATGGGGTCCCCGGGGCAAGTAGTGGCCCGGGAGGGGGGCCACGCGGCCCCCCTCCCCAAAGTTTTAAAAAATTTAAAAAATTTTAAAAAAGGGTATGGCCGGCATTGGGGGATGGGGTCCCCGGGGCCTTAAATGGCCAGAGGAGGGGGGCCACGCAGCCCCCCTCCAAAGAATAAAAATAAAGGCCATGCCCCGGGGGATGGGGTCCCCGGGGCCAATACAGGCCCAGGGAAGGGGGCCACGCGGCCCCCTTCCCGTTTTTTTTTTAAATTAAAAATTTTAAAAAAGGGGTAAGGCCCTGGGGGATGGGGTCCCCAGGGCCCAAAAACAGGAAAAAGGAAGGGGGGCCACACAGCCCCCCTTCAGGGGACAAACACATTTTTTTTTTTTTTTTAAACGATCGGGCCCGCAGGCCCCGCCCCCTTCCTTCACCACTCTGCAAACGCGCCCCCTGGCGCGTTTGCAGAGGAGGAACGAATTCCCCTTGAATACTGGGGGTCCCTGGGAGCCAACTAGCCCACCAGGAACCTCCAGTATGCGCCAGGGAGCTGCCTTGCAGAGAGGTGAACAGAGGCCACGCCCTTTTTACACCTCTCTGCAACGCAGCTCTGTGGCGCTTTTTGGAGGTATATGGTGGGCTAGTTGGACTCCGGGGACCCTCAGGATTCAAGGGGACTTAATCCCCCAACTTAAAACGCGCCACGGGGCGCGTTTGCACAGTGGTGAAGGGAGGGGGCGGGGCTTCAGGTGACATGTGTGCAAACAGGCCCCGTGGCGCGTTTTAAGATGGGGAATTAAATCCCCTTCAATCCTGAGGGTCCCTGGGGGCCAACTAGCCCAACAGGTACATCCAGAAAGCGCCACAGAGCTGCGTTGCAGTGAGGTGTAAAAAGGGGTGTGGCCTCTGCACAGATGTCACCTCAGGCCCCGCCCCCTCCCTTCACCATTGTGCAAATATTCCTCTAAAATCTGCCGAACTACGAATTCCGATTTACTCACCTGTTATCAGGAGAGACCTCAGTGCTGCATCTTTCAGCCCAGTACTAATCCTGAAAAGTAATTTTAACCGTACTTACCAGTAACTTGAATTTCCTTCCATAGGATATCATTGCCTGCTTTTTGTTGAAAAAGTTTCTAAGTGTTGATTTTTGAAACATACAAATATTCCTCTAAAATCAGCCGAAATACGAATTCTGATTTACTCACCTGTTTTAAGGAGAGACCTCAGTGCTGTATCTTTCAGCCCAGTACTGGTCCTGAAAAGTAATTTTAACCGTACTTACCAGTAACTTGAATTTCCTTCCATAGGCTAACATTGACTTGTTTCACTTGGAAATTCTTCTGTGTGTGGAGTTTTGGAACTTTAAAATATTCCTCTAAAATCAGCCGAAATACGAATTCCGATTTACTCACCTGTTATCAGGAGAGACCTCAGTGCTGCATCTTTCAGCCCAGTACTGATCCTCAAAAGTAATTTTAACCGTACTTACCAGTAACTTATATTTTCTTCCATAGGAATCCTTTGTCTGGTTTTCAGCAGAAAAGTTTCAAAGTGTCGATTTTCACAAACTACAAATATTC